>JANHZU010003185.1:136501-147180 GCA_032468055.1 Acrochordus granulatus
CCCCCCCCCACTCACTCTCTCTCTCTCCCCCCCCCACTCTCTCTCTCTCCCCATCCTGGTCTCACTCCCCCCCCGTTGCCCCCCGTCTCTCTCCCCTCTCCCTCTCTCATCTTCTGTGGACAACGTTAGAGGGGGAGATGACCAGGATAGGATTCTTCTCAACTGGGCTTCTATAGATTGTCCTTTAAAAAAAAAAAAGAAACATAGTCTATGACATGTTTCTTGTCGATATTCACAAAATCCTTTTTTTTAACCTTGTTACTTATTCCTAGGACAATTTACACAAAAGATTTGCTACTCTTGGTTTCAGTTCTTGTTTGTTAGTATCATTATGGATCACACATATGCAAAATGAAGAGCTGTACTGCACTTAAGCTACACACTTAAAGCTGCTTTATTGTTCTTAAGAGCTGGAGATTTGTATAGCTTAGTTTCTAGAATATTTGTGAGGATTATGAATTATACCAATATTGTTCAGAAAATTAATTGAATATATTGTATATTACATAGGTTTTTCTCCCTGAAACACTATTTTTGAATAGTAATTATGAGGATAAACAAATTATATAAGAGGCCCAATTGTTCTTCTATTACTAATGGAAAAAATGTATTTTTATAAACAGGGTGAACAGTTCTTCTGTCTTTATATTCCATTTTATTTATAAGATTAATTTTTACTTGTAGACACTTAGTTCAGGTGTGTCTTTACACACTTTTTAAAAATTTTCATTTATGAAAACAGCCGTTTTACTTTTAGAACTAACTTCAGTCTACTATCAACATTCAGGAGATGGGTTGTATAATTAAAGAATAAAAAAGAGAATATGATGCTACTTATGGGGGACCTCCAGCATTACACTGATCTCCCCTTTTCTCTACCACTCTCTTGTGCCAGTCACAAATGCTACAAAGATAAAGGAATCTCCCTCACTGGAATAGGATCTGATGCCAATCTTCTGATCAATCGTTGTAATAAAAGTGTGTGATTTGATCTAGAAGGTTAAAAGAGGAGGCTTCCTGCAAATCATCTGGAAGGATCTTACCTTAGTAGGAACTCTATCCATTGAATGGGCCTTCATACAATCTTGAAGGATAGCCCTTTCTCCGTCCATTTTCTCACAGTGTATTCCATTCAGGAGAGTTTAATGTTTTCTAAAGATTTTAAGTAGTGAAGGGAGGGAACCCCCACCCAGAAAGCTAGCATTTAAAACCATCTCCCATCATAATACTGAATTTGGTGCTTTGTGTTTTTATTTAAGTTGTGTAGACTGGATTATGCTTTTCATAATCATTTGATGAGATGTGTTCATTTTTTTTGTAAATAACCACTGCAAAATACTTCTGTTCCTCAACCTGTCACTCTTGGGGGGATAGGCAAATCAATTAACAGAGGAAGATAAGAAAAAGAATGAAACAAGATTGTGGCTACAGTTGTGTACATTGTATTTGACCAATTTATTCTCCTAACTGATATGCTCCACATGTGTTCATTCTTTGACTCCTATAATTCCCAGTTTAGTTTAATATGTAATGATAATTGATAATATAAGAGTCTGTGTTGCAAAAAGACCAGATTGTGGGATAATCTTATCAGTGATTATCAAAATTATACCTTTTCCCAAGAATAATGAACTTGCAAGCTATTTACTTCCTTCCTATGTTAAGTTTTTGAAGCTGAGCTGTAATTTGCAAATGTTAAGTCTTTCATCTAAATTATTAAAATGCAGCAAATGTTTTTCAGACTTTCACTGTTCGTGGATTTTTTTTCTCTTCAGTATAGCCACTATTGAACCTGAAACACTTTTTTTTTCTTTTTTGTCTGGGTTAATTTTATTCCTACATTTTCAACATTTTTTTCTCCCAAAGAGAAAACTTTGGGATTTGTGCACTTCACAAATGTCATTTTTAAGTCTTATGAACAATTGGTTACACTGTATGATCATATTATTTGTAATCAAACTAGAAAATTCTTTACTTCTTTGATCCTCACATGCTATAACTTTCCTAATGAAATAAAACATGTAGCTTCCAAAATAAAAGAATAATGGAAGTTTGTGTAGAAAAATGTATTCCAAATAATGAAGCAGTATCAATGTTATTGATCATGAAATAAAGAAGGTTTAATAAAATTATTGAGAGGAGCAAAAACTAGAGGAAGAGGATGTAACAGGAAGAAAAAAAGTTTCAGTCTAAACACTGGCAGAATCATTGCAACCTTCCAGACTAAACAGATTTAAGCAAGATTGAAAATTAAGTATAAAACTGCAATGCATTTAATGTAGCTATTAGAAATTAATTTAAGTAGATATCAAGACTACTATATGAACTGCTGGTATCTAAAGAATAATCATCCTTTTTTTAGATTGTGTTAGCAGACTTGTAAGTTAATTGGGTCAAATTACTATCATTGGTAATACCCCAGTTGGTCAGTCCAATCAGTTAAATAAAGATCATCCAATATTCTTCACTTTTAATCTGTCCATATTTGCCACATAATATATATTATCAAAGAAGAAATTGATTCAGTTTGTGTTGTAGGCTACCTGGTTTGTTACTGTAATCCTTTGAAAAAACTAAAATAAAATTTCATTGGATAAGTGGTATTTGAATGTGTGAGAAAATCCTCTCCCCAAAAAGTAATGAAACAAGGAATCTATTTAAAAAAAAATACAGCAAAGAAAAACATTTATTAGCTATAGAAATAATATTTTTCTTAATATATTACCTATTAATAAGATGGACTTATTCCAAAATTCACTATAGTTTTTCTCCCTCTTATCATCCACTACAAACAATAGTTTTTCCACAACCTCAGGATCTCTCTGAAATTTAAAATATTTATTTCCTCTTGGAGCATAGACCTTCTATAACATCATGTCCAAAATATTAATCTATATATTTAGCTCCCCTTTAGCCTTCTTACCTCTCTCAGTTATCTGCTAGGTTTCAAATATGATATGTCTATGATAAAGATAACGCTTATTGGAATAGGGACAAAGAACCAACCAGCAAGTTTTCACATTTCTTCTTGCCTTTTTGAGAGATGGAGGGATCAACTCAAGAAATTGCTTTACATACAATGAGAGGGGGAAAACTTGTGCATCGGAACAAGGACAACAGTTGATTAATCAGCTTGGACATCAGCAAGAACAATAGCCAACATAAGCAAACATCCTGGTATTTCCCACCAACTGAAGCGAATGAAATGTTGGTGTCAGAATATCAATTGAAATGTTGATGTCAGAATATCAAGCACAGGTCTCTACAAATGAATCCAAGAGAAGTTACAGATTACCAAAGTGTTTTTCAAGCTTTAAATAGCATTTAACGTAGAATCCTTGTCCATGAAGGATATTTCTAAGTATCCCTCCTAATACATCCTTCTTTAATACAATATAAAGCCAGTTTGATGTAGTGGTTTAAGCACTAAGCTAAAAACTGAGAGACGATGAGTTCTAGTCTCATCTTAGACACAAAGCCAGCTGGGAGACCTTGGGGCAGTCACTTTCTCTCAGCTTAGGAAGCAGGAGTGACAAACCACTTTGAAAAACATTGCCAAGAAAACTTCAACTAGTCACCAGAGAAGTCAACAGTGACTCAAAGGGGCAAACATATATTCAGGATCTCAAAGTAAAAAAAAAATCCAGATTACCAGTAGAATATGAAGTTCTATTTAGGGAGATATCTATGGCTAACTTCATAAATATTGCAAATACCAAGTATCAAGAAAGAGAATGAAGGAGGGAAAGAGGAAAGAAAGACAGACTACACAATTATTTGTTTGCTGAATTCTATCAGGATCCTGTTCTATTTTTCTTTATGTGCGTAAGTTCATTTAATATGTCATGGAATTCAATATATTGTCACTTGAGGCATAATTTGAAAGCTAATTGAATGATAAATAACTTTTGTATTTTCTACTTTCTTTTTTTGAAAGGAATATCTCAGCCTCTTAAACTATTAAGCTTGGGAAAGGGAATTTAAGAGTACTTGGGATGATACCATAAAAGAAAGAACAGGTATGAACATGGTTACAAAAAGAAGCTCTTTGGTGGAAAAAGGAAATGTTTTCTTTTCCATTCTCATTAACCAAGCCAGTTTCAATCACTTTCATTCTCTTACAAATATTAAGCTTAGTTTCATGTTCACTTCTATTTAAAACTGTACACTGAGCATTCAATCATGTATTACCTTACTTCGAAAAACATACTGTGGAAAAAATCTTGCACAAATGTCAGTTTCAGCTTCTGTCTCTGCTGCACCTTTGTTCTCTTGTCATTTTCAGCATTTTGAAAACCCTTTTGGATCATTCCTAGGAAGTCCTCTGTTTTGCCAGGATAGCTCTAGAAAACTCACCTGTTTCTTTGTGTTCTTAACTTCTATTTTATTTTCTCTTCTTTGTTTTGTTTATGGAAACTGAAAAAGGAGGGCATCAATTGACAAAGGACCAAATTTCACACTTGTGTCTTGTAGAACTTGAAAGTTGCCCTTGCCCTAGCAATCTGTAGATTTAGCAAGAAGACTTGGTAAAGTATTGGATGAGGAAAAGAAAGGGAATGAAGAACAAAAAAGAGGAAGGAAAACAAATGTAAGATACTTAACTAAAAGAAGTCAAAATTTATATTAAAAATGATAAAAGTCACAAAACAAAATAGGAGAGAAAAATAATAAGAAAGGGCACTGGTGAGGCTACTAAAAGGCTTTTAAGAACAAGATCTGTTTTTAAGAACTTCCTAAAAGCTACTAGGGAAGGGGTGGTCTGATATTGGAACGGGGCATTCTATATTATTGGCACTGCAAAGGAGAAGCAGCATCTTTGAGCTTTGGCTACACTGATGTCCTGGAAATGTCAGACAACAAGGAGTTGCTTCCTACTTCATCACAGAAAATTGATTTAAATCCAGTTGATCAAGTTGGTCCTAACACTCACATTTTAGCTCTAAATAGAGCTGAACTGATAGCCAGGACCTGCAACATACTGTGGTTATAACATCAGGAGCTATTTAAGCCACAGGATAACATAGAAGGATGGCCACTCACTGGGATAAGAAAAGAATTTATTCCAAGCTTTCAGCCTCTGTCGAGAATCCATCCTCAGGGAGTATTAAAAGTAAACCGCTTCATATGTACTATTGAATCCATAATCAATGAGTTGGTGACCAAAACAGTGTTCTTTAATATGCAATCAATCTCCCACCCTTTGCTCCCTAAACCACTTACATAACATATAAGATCTTAAGTGTCTTAAACTCATATCTAAGTCAGTGGGAGATAACCGAGGAGACAAAAAGAGTGGGGAATAAAGAGGGAAGGAGGAGGGAGAGACAAGAGACAGAGAAAATCTGTTTCTTGGTTTTCTTTAAAGGCAGCTCCATGTAAAACGCATTGCAGTAGTCTATGTAAGTGATGATGATAGCATATGCTACTGTCACTATTATCCAGTGAGGGTAATATAAAATAGAGAATAGCTAAACACATCTGTTCTCTTCCTTGTCTTCCTACATCTTGTCTCCAAAGATAATAGGACTTTCATCTTCCTTGTATTTTGCAAAGCAATAAACACTTTTTAATTCTGAAGTGCTTTGGGAGCAGAGGGGAACCTGGATTGCTTTGGCAATCATTGTTTTAAACAATGGATTTAGTTTTCTTAAACCTCTTTGAGTTGCAAGAAGTAAGCGCAGTATGGAAATGTAATTAATAAATATAAATAAAAAAGCAGTTACAGGAATTACAAAATACAGTGGTGCCTCACAAGACGAGATTAATCCGTTCCGGAAGAACGCTCTTAGCACAAAATGCTCATAAAGAAAAATGCAGTTTCCCATAGGAAACAATGGAAAGTCAGATAATCCATTCCATGTCCCCAAAAATATTCACCAAAAGATCATTTTCAACAGAATTTGAGGTAGAAATGATTGTCCCTAACATCTGAAGCAAGTAACCATGATTAACACATGATATAAATCAGAAATAGAGCAAATGAACCAGCACTTACAGATCTGCTTCGAGGCAGTTTCTGGCCTCGGCTGCTGCTGGCTGGAGGATCCGCTGCCATCACTTTAAAAGGACCTTTTTTCTTTCAGCTTTTCCGGGCGTTGTGGGCGGTTTGAAAGTTTCTTCCCTCCGTACTATGAGGAGAGAAGTGACGAGGGAAGGATTTCTGCTTTATTTGGGGCGAGAAGGACAATTTCTGCTCTCTGTCTGTGTGTGCGCACACGCGGCTTTAAGAACATCCTGGTGCGAAGGAGAGGAGGGGACTTCCTGGTGATTGCATTGGGAGTCTGAAGTCCCCAAGTTCTCTCTCTTGAATGTCTTTCACTTAATTTATGCTGTTTACGCAGCAAGAGATGAGAGCTGTGTTGTGAGATTTCCCACGTGAACTGATCGCGCGGTGCTCATTGGGATAAGGAACATTGACCTGCCGCCATGCGGCAGTGTAGGCAGAACGCACTCATGAGCGCTGCCACCCATATGGGAATGGAGTAAACTGTGCAAGAGGAGAGTCGGCAGAACACACGCGTGCACTTGCTGCGTTAGCGGAACTCTCGCACGGGGTTGCTGTCTGCAACAATGGAGTAAAGCATGAGGTAAGAGTTGGCAGAACGCACATGTGCGCTTGCTGCATCGGCAGAACTCTCGCATGGAGTTGCCTGAATGGGAAATACAGAACGCACTTACTGATGACACGCAAAGTTTGGCACGAAGTTTCCTCGTCTCGTGAGTCGTGGATCATCTAGAAGAATATTTTTAGATTACATTTTTTGCTCGCCCTGTGAGTTTCTTGTCTTGTGAGGTACCACTGTATATTTTAATAGAATTCTTAACACTCCAGAATGAGTTAGGAAAAGAAAAGTCTCTTCCTTAGAAAAGAAAGCTGTTGGAAATTTATGGCAGATTTTGGCAGAAATTTATGGGCAATTCCAGTGAGATACACATTTATTTTACACTGAAGATATTTTTAAAAACTCCTAGTACTTAGGATATGTGACTAGGTTCTTCTCAGTGATATTCATAATTCAGCTTTGAACCCGAACTAGATAGTAGAGTGCTTTGAAAATGACTCTACTTACCATATACATTTATCATAAGAAATGTCCATTAGTTTATGAAAGGGTAAAAGTTGACACAGAGAAATTTTTGACGGTGATACATGTAGAATCTAAGTACATCATTAAACAGAGCATGGAACCTGGGTTTTCCTAATACTGGGTCAATGATTTAACAATTCTAGTACTGTGACTCTTGCACATTTCTGGTAACCCAGTTAACATAGGAAAGGAACATGCTATGTGAATGTTGGAAAGGTATGTTACAAGAACATCTAGTTTTAGATAATGCATGATGCTAACTTGAATTATTTATCTGCAGCCAGTAATCTGAGGAAGAGGCAGAGAAATGTGTGCATTTCAGCAAAACTGGACAATACATGCTATGCTTATCCATTTCATTTTTATTTGAACAAATGAATTACTTTAACTTTTTTAAGGTTTTAGAGGAGACAGAGGAGGAGAGCAAGAACAAGAAAATACAACAGTGATAATCTAATTAAAAATAGAAAAGAATGAGCTAAACTGAACCAAAAAATGGGGGAGAATTTTAATATATACATCAACTAATTTTTGTGTTAGGAAACTCTAAAATCGTATTTGCAAGAGTTTTGGAACAAAGGAATAGATGCATATGAAGTCCACGATCTTCATTCTTTTTTCCTGTTTAGACTGCTGCACAAATATATTCATACAGTATGTAGGAACAAAGAATTGTTAGCTTGTAGCATTCATTGCTGGGCTGACATCCATTCTTGTCCTGATATAAGTACCAGTCTATCTAACATTTCTAGGCAATAATGAGTCCCTGGAGATGAGTTAACAATTCGAAGTTTATCTTTCGTCTCAAAGACTACACACAAAGAGTCACATTTCAGTCTGCTAAGAGTGATTAGAAGCCCCTTTGACTGAGGAAATTTACAATATTTCTAGCTTAATATTTCTTTGTTACATGCCATCGTTCTTCAGAAACGTTGATCTGTTTTAAAAATATATCTATTCCATTTTTTTATTCTTGAAGAAAATTTCAGGGCAGGGATAGAAGAGAAGAAAAAATTAAGACATTCTTTCCAAGGTTCAAAATGCTAATAATTCCTAACAATTTGCAAAGGCTGTTGATCACAACTGTAATATTTCACACAGGACTGGTACTGAAGAAGTCTCAGTGTGTGAAGAGATATTATCGGGTTCAGAAATAATTATGCGTTACTTTTAAACCTTGATAGCTAGGAGGAAATGTAGGTGCATTCTGCATTGGCAAGTGTTTTGCGTTGCAGGGGTAATGCACTCCACCTCGATGCTTTGATTAGTGGCTCTTTTTCCAACCTATAGAAAAGTTCTTTTCCTTGTGTTCCTTAGCAATAAAGGTTAGCTTTTTTTGTTTTGTTTTGTGTAACTTCATCAAGCATTTATTAAAATCATGCATATATCTACATTATCTTTGATCCAGTTTTCCTAGGCTGGAAACATTTGGTGGATATTTAATTGGAAGTCCTACACTGAGCAGGAATTTAAACTTGATGGCTTAAATGCCCCTTTCTGACTCTCTGACTTGTATCTTGGGACTCCAGTGCCCAAAAATTCTAGGCAGGATATTTCTTTAAGAATTATAAGACCCCCATGAAGAGGCAATTGCCAGATTGCTGGCCACATGACCATGAAAGCATCTTTGGACAAATGCTGGTTCCTTCAGCTGTGAATTAGAGATAAGCACCACTCCCTAGAGTTGGACATGACTGGCAGTCCATAGAAATAGAAAATAATGGATAGGGATATTATTAAAATGAAAGAAAATGAGAGAGAGAGAGAGAATGATCTCACACCTAGGTTAGATAATATTTATTTTGCAGCTTCCTCTTCTGTAATTAATACCCTTTTCCCACAAGAGTTGGCTTGTATCCTGCCTGAATCTGTACTGTCCTGAAATCTATGGCAAAGCCTGCATAGATACATGGCAAAAAAATATGCATCTCTTATTTTCATTCAAATACTAAACTTGCATTTACAGAGCCTTAAATAAAGAACCTAAATCATCCACATGGTGGTTTAAGATGGCATTAGTGTGGTGATTGGTGGATTCTTTCTCCTACTTTCTCTCTTCCTTATCTAAGAACTGACCAGTGGAAATCTAGTTTCCATCATTCCCAGTAGCTCTGTATATGTCATTGGACTGTCATTTCTGAATTTACCGCTTGATATGGCACATGAATGAAATATGCTTTCAGTACACATTAGAGGAAATGCATTAACCACTTTTTATACAAAGGGCCTGAGCTGCATGCAAGCAATGCCAGTAGAAATGGCAATCATAGTATTCAGAACAGGTTGGGAGAAATCTTAGGGGTTTTTTTTCTGCCCATGAGATCCACTTATAAATCTACTCTTGCCTTATTAAATGAACTTCTGATACTTCTCTGATGAAAGATATTGTTTGTTTCATTAAGTGGAATAATTGGTTCAATCAGTAACATGTTCAGCATGGAGGAAAACTTAATCTTAAGACCATACATAACACCAAAAATAATCCTGAATGGTGTGAGGTAAGTGATCCTACATTACGTGGAATTGTCTTGGCTCATTATACAACTTGGAACATTATATTTAAATTGATCCTCTTTTTAAATATGAAGAGCTGTTGCAGAATTTTAAGGCACTGGAGATCTCATCTTAAAAGCAATATTGCTGAATGACAAGGAAACTATCATAGAAGTAATCAAGTTGACAAAAAACCATAAACTATTACAATGTTTGTCTTGGCTTAAGTACAGATGTTCAAATGTTATTATGATACTTGATAAAAAATTACAGTTACTACATTCAAACCCTTAACTTGATTAGTAGATACATCTATTTTCTGAGTTGACATAAATTATTGAATCATAAACTTACACCAAGCTCTGTATTGCAAGAAGAAAAGAATTAAAATTAAAATAAATCAAAGCCAGCATGTTGAATTAATACCTAGGTACCCTCCAGACATTACTGCACTACAACTCCTAGCAGCTTTACTGTCATCATGGCATGCCATTATGCCATCATGGCTAATAAAGGGGGTGTTATGATTCAGTGACATGTGGAGAGCATCATTTCATCATATCTAGTTTGCATCATTAGTAGCCATCCCTTTTGTTTTTGAATTTACAGGAACCAGTAGCAAAATTTTAAAAAAAAAACCCTTGCACACCAAATTTTGAAAACTATAGATGAGACTTTTTATTTTTAGATGTTACAGAGAAACATTTCAACTCCAATCCAGATGTCCTCTTCAATCTCATATAAACAAAAAATAAAAAAAATATGGAATATATGAACACATTTCTCAAAAGGGAGGCAGGGAACTGTGAAACCTAATACCCTGGTTCTCATGTAACAAGTTGAAAAGACAGGACATTGGCAATAAAGAGAGAAGTCTCAAGGTTTCAGTTTAATCATCTCTTCTCTAGCCAAAGGTCATGTTTGCATATGTGCCAAAGTGGGTTGTAAATGGGGGGCAATAGAATCTTGTCCCTCCTCCCTTGTTAATTGAGGGATTTAAAGTCTTCATGTATATACTTTCTTTTATCCCTCTTGAAAGCCAGTTGGTTTCTCTATCAAGAATTTGAAATCTGCAATCTTGGATGGAATGTTCTCTCT
>JANHZU010003185.1:154737-169830 GCA_032468055.1 Acrochordus granulatus
TTTAAACTTTGTTGCGATGCAATTACCCTGGACGAGTGAGAGTCTTCACAGACGGTCATTCCATTTGATATTTCTGTACCCACAATAGATGGTTACTGCATTCTTGGTAAACAGGAAACTTCTAGGTCTTATTTTTATCATTTCAGTTTAAGACCTAGCTCCTAATAGCAGATGCTTTTAATGTATTTATTCCTTGATCTGTACCAAATGATGGTTTAATACTTTCTAGCAAGTAACCTAATCTTGCATTATAATAAGCAGTGTCTTTCCTTTTGTCTTTACAAAGTAATTATGTTGGAAATGATTATTATCAAAAGGACGGTTAGCTCCTCTTAATAACAGAGTAATAAAAGTAAGCTAAGGCATACTGCAATTTTTGGCACTTGTACTTTGTTATATAAATAAAATCAAAGTTTATATGAAGAGTATACCAATAGTATCCGGCGTTTCATAGAAGATTCATTGATTGTTTTCTACTTGAGATTCTGATCTCCAGGTAAATATAAACTTTATTCTGAAGTTCCCTCCTCTTTTTTTTCCTGCCACAAGTTCAAGTACTGAGAGAACCAAAAAATATAGAACAGTGAAGTTGAATAATGAACTGGAAATTACCAAGGCAAAAACAGCAGACTTTTAATTGCTTTAACTTCAGTTTTGCTAATAAAGGATTTTCAAGGTGATTGTGTGTTGAGAGGTTTCACTATGCCCTAAATTTTGAGTAATGTGCTAAATGGAGTTGTAACAGCTCTGACTGCTCATTCAACTGTGACCTTGCTAACACTGCTATTGATGATCTTGGGCTCTGCTTACTTAACCCAATGACACTGTGGAGAAGAAGACTTCCCTAAAGGTATTATCTTCTCACAGTTTCACAGAGCTGAAAGAGGAAAATAATTTATTTCAACTCCCTGCTCAGTCTCTTCCCAAAGCACTTTATGGACCATAGCAGAACAACTTATGGACCATAGCAAGCCAGAGTGCCAGAATAAACAGTCTGCAGTTAAATTTGCTCCAGATAAGCCAGCCAACCAGTTAGCCAGCTAATTAAGAGAAGATAAGAATGCAAACAAACCCTAGTTTTGTCTGAGATAAATTTTAATCTTGGGAGATCCATGACTATAGCTTACAGAACCTATGGTTTTTCATGAGCAATGTCCCAAATTATTTTGCATGTTCACTTAGAGAAGGATTTTAAATATCCTTTTTATCTACTTGCATTTTTACATGCTTTTGAACTGCTAGGTTGGCAGGAGCTGGAGCAAGTAATGGGAGCTCACCTTGTTATGCAGTGACTGGAACTTGAACTTGGCTGCCAAACTTCTGGCCAACAAGCCCAGCATCTTAACCACTAGGCCACTGCACTTCTACACCATCCTTAAAAATTTTCTTCATCGATTTCAAACCAAATTGTCCATCAATCTAGTTTGCACAGAAACCACATATTAAATTCAATCATCTATTTCATTATTGATTATGGTTTTCACTTCAGAACTGGCAAGGTTTATATAGTTCATTATGACTTGAGGGATTTTGATATTATTACATAATTAATAGAGAGTTCAAAACTTTGCTTCTCATTAGAGCTTACATTACTAGCAGTTATTTCTTTTACTGGCCAAGTTTTTTTTTAATGGCAGTTACTTGTTATTACTGCCCTGATAAATTGGCTTGATTGAGGTGTCTCATGACTACCAGGGAATCATGACACGAAGGTTTTTCTCTTCCATTTAAAGCTCATTTTGAATGGCTAATGTAGCCTCTAGGCTTGTCTGAGGATGCACTGTTCTGATGCTAACTTAATTACTGGGAAAAAGAGAGGAGGAAAATTGTATAAATGTGCTAGGAAAATTGTCATTATATTTTATCTTTCATCTCAAAGACATTTATATGATCGCTGATTTTCTCAGCAATTACTTAGTATATCAGAGTAATCTATACTCAAATAATTCCAAGCATCATAGGCTTCTTGAAGGAATTAAGGATAAAAGGTTTTAGTGGATTAGTGAGTCAGTCAATCAATTTATTACAGTCTTAGACCAATTCAAGCAATGTGTCTGTTATGAAAAGTTAAAGGTTTCCCTGCCAGTTGTGGCCAACTCTAGGGTGCTCATCTCTGTTTTCAAGCCGAAGAGCCAGCGTTCATCTGAGGATGCTTCCATGGTCATGTGGCCAGCATGGGTAGACACCAAAGATGCAGGGACACTGTTACCTTTCTGGCTGAGTAGGTGGTACCTATTTATCTACTTGCATTTGCAAGCTTTTGAACTACTAGGTTGGCAGGAGCTGGGGCGAATAACGGGAGCTCACTCTGCTGCACGGCAACACTGGGTCTTGAACTCAGGCCACTGAGCTTCCAGCCAGCACACTGAGTGTCTTAACCATTTGCACACCATGGCTTTCCTCATTTCATTTCATTATTCAGAAACTAGCCCTTCATTATTGGGCTCCAATATTCTAACATTGTACATGGTAAACTGCAGTACTCAGAATTTAAGAGATTTCTGTCCTAGTTGACAGATAGCATCTTTGTAACATTATCTAGCTGTTTACATAACGGTTTTTTTGATATTATTGTTATTATTATAGTTGGTCACACAGTCAGCCAGATGTTTAGACTGGATCTGGCATTTTTATCCACCTATCGAATTCTTCCCAAGGACCTAGAATAGGTAAATGTTGTTGTTTGAAGCTGTTAAAGGTATTTTTGTAGGATCTGAGCTGCTCCAAGTAGATCTGACTTTTACAATGCCAATGGTGTTCAAATGGTGCTCCAGATGTTTTGGGATTGCACCCAAGCAGGCTATTACTGTTGGTGCTATCTTTGCTTTCTTTTCCCACAGTCGTTCCATTCTATTTGCAGGTCTTTGTATTTTATAATTTTCTCCAGTTCTTTCTCTTTTATTTTGCACTCTTCAGGTACTACACTGCCCACTATCCAGATTTTTTTGTTTGTCATATCAACAATTGTTAGCTCAGGGTTATGCAGCATGTCTTTTTATGCTTAAATTCTAAAGTTCAAGAGCACTTTAGCTTTTTCATTTTAATTACTCTGTCTATTTTATGGTCCCACCAATTCTTGCTTGTAGGTAAAAGATATTTCTTGCAGATCTTCCAATGAACCATTGTTGCTACTTTGTCATGCTGTCATTTGTAGTCAGTCTGTGACACTTTCTTGCAGCAGCTAATTAATGATCCACTGTTTCTTCAGCTTCTTTGAAGAGGTGGTATTTGCTTTCTGCTGCTGTCTTCTCAATTCTGGCTTTGCATGCATTTGTTCTCAAGACTTGATGTTGTGCAGCCAGAATTAATCCCCCTGTCTCTTTCTTCAACTTTCATGCTCTTAGCCATTGCTGGATCTCATTATCTGCTTTGCCTCTTTTTTAAATGTACTGGCCATGTAATACTTTGCTTTGCCATGTCTCTTTTCTATTCTTCATTTGGTCTTTCTTGTAGGGCAGTTTGGTTTCTCCAGTAAGTAAGCCATCCTGTTATGCTAGCTTCTTTGCATCTTCTTCATTATCCTTCAGATATTCTTCCAATGCCCTTTTCTTTTCTTCAAGTGACTGGTGTGCTTGCAACATTCTATGCCCACCTATTTTCCTTGGTAGGTAAAGTCTGTCGACATCACAGGATATTGGGCATAATTCATTGTCATTTTTTTCTGGTCTTCTTGTCCAGGACTTTTAGATCTGCTTGAGCCCAATCCAGATCTTGAGCCCAATCCAGAACCATTATATGGTTATATAATAAACCAGTTATTATATGGTGTATAATAACTGGAATTGCCCAAGATTTAATTGCCTTGATGATATTTCCTCCACTGAGTTGGACTGTAAGATCTTCCCCTTCATGATGTTCATTTCTGACCTTCTTCTTGACTTCAATGTGCTTGATGTAGTCAGCTTGAAGGATGCCCAGGTGTTTGTATTTGTAGTGATCTTCTTCATCCAGATTCTTGATGACATTATTATAGGATACCTGGATTCCTTCAGTTTTCACTATTTTCCCCCTACTGATAAGGGTGGCATGTTTGTTAGGTACAAATTCCCAGTGCAATATTTGCTAGTTAGGGTCATCCACAGGGGAGAAATCATCAAAGTCATGACAGAAGTTGTGGTTGTGTGATCAGAATCACTTGCCCCCTTTTCCCATGCTGCGTGTGAAAAAAAAGTACAAACTGCGAATTGTTATATCTGTTCTCTACAACCACAGATGGATTTGACCTGTTAACTTTAGGAAACTTCTTAGTGCTAATTCTGATAATGTAAAATAATCATGTTTTCAAGGAAGGGCATTACTGACACCAGTTCTAAGGCAGTTCTTTTGTCTTTTTTCAGTTCTATTTTTAAGAATACTCTGGTTATAAGAATGGGGTATTTAAGAAAATACTTCTAGTTTTAAGAATGGGGAGGAAGAGAAGCAGAAGGGAACTACAGAGGGCTATAGACAAGAGATAAAGTTGTTATTTATATACCTGTTGTCCATATGTCTACTAAATTTTACAAACGTGGCAGGAGAAAGCAGTGTATCTAAAAGCTTTACATGAGTAACGTGTTTCACACAGACAGGAATTCCTAAGAATATCGCTTGTCAAACCTATGTCTAGGCTAATAGCAAATCTAAAAAAATAGCAAATTTAAAAACAAATTTTCTGATGATGAATGTTTTCCTCTGGGTTGCCTTATATGCTGGTATTCAGTCATTTCAAGGCTATAAGGAAGAGTGAAATAAAGAGAATTCATGATTTAATGTTTTCACATTTCTGTCACAACTGTTTCTGGATTAAACGCCTTTTACTGGTTCTAGTTTGAGCTTGAATGTATTTTAGGCAATCTCTCTGCTCTTCACATGCCAATTCCCAACAATTTCCTGACTTTTCTTGTCATTCTGAAAACCCTTGGGGAGCTGATAACTTAAATGAAGAATGGGCAATCTGCAACCAGACGTCATTTATGCAAACCTCAAAAGAACACCAAATTTTAGGAACAGATTTTCACGCTTTGAAGGCAAAGTAAAAGGAAAAATCTATGTTTTAAGCTCCTTTCATTTTTCAGTTCTGCCCATGGCTGGCAATGTCATTGTTTATGCTCCTTCTAGCTGTTAGAAACCAAAAAGTGGTTAAATGCACAGCTATGAACTAAACATGAAAAGATGTTCCCACCTGCTTTCCTCATGCTCGTAAAATGATGAAGTACATGTCTGTCTTTCTCATAGAACAAATTAATACTGTGTTTTAGATTCAAAGGGAACAAGGAGTTTAGAGGCCCTTAGGTAGATCTTGTTGACAACTCATTAAAGCAGCAACCTCTATAGTCAGAACTACATAGCTGCATAACCCCAAGAGAAGATGCCTTTGGTTTAAAGAGCCACATCTGCCCCCTTCAAATCCAAAGCACTGCTGAGTTTCATGCAAGGTTGTGCAGTCCTGAAGAAACTCTTTCCCTGGAAAAAAGCTGAAGCTCTCTGCAGAACAAACTATCTTTAAAGGGGGTCAATTGGGTTAAATTTAAAGTTATCACAATCTGGTTGCACAAGGCTAATTTAATTATTTCCATTAATTTCTTTCACCTTTACACTCAACTAATTTCTTTTCCTTCCTTGGGCATTTTTGTCAAGGTTACCAACTATTCTGACTCTATTAAGGTGAACCAAAAGGGAGGTGCTCTTCTCCTTCTGAAACTGACTATAACTCAAAACAGCTTCAACACTTCTAAATATAATATCCATTTTATAGCTCCTCATTTGCTGAATTTTGCAACAGGGTTTTTTTCCCATTAATTCTTTGCCTCTGGCCATTCTCAGCTATAATTCTGTGTTACTTAATTATGACTAAAAGGTTATGCTTTGGAATAAACTTACAAAAATTGAGCAGAATCAGAACTATTTCAAGTGCAGCTTAACTTTTTAAGCTGATAATACATTTCATGCGTTCCTCCCTTTTCTTTTTTTAATCTTTTAATTTGGCTATAGGAAAACACAGCATGTGTTAGCAGGGAGAAGGAATAATAAGGAAGCACAGACTTTTTCAAGTGTAGGAAAATAGAAGGAGGGTATGCTTTGAAAAGCCCAAGTAGCAGGAAAATATTAAAAAGCAACCTTATCATGTACAGACAAAAGATCTGGAAGTGTTCTCAGTCCTTGACTGTTTGGGATTGTTTTGAGGTTTTTTTTTTCCAGTTGACTTTCCCCTGCTAGATAGATAGAATTGACATTAAAAGTAAAATAATTTTCTTAATTTGATTCATCTGTTGTTTACACTGAGGTACTTGATCCTGGACCTGCTTTTCAACTGTTCTTTTATTAGACTAAATCTAATATAACAAGGCTATGTTTGTGTGATATGCTCACCTATGATTATGTGAGAGACTGAACTCTAATTTGTTTGCACAACACACACAGCAAATATGTAAGTGGCTAGTTGTTGGTTCAATATGATGTGCAAACATAACCAAAGTCTCCACAAGTTATCTTTCCAGAAACAGAAGTGTTTTCCTACACAAAAATAGTTATGAAAAAAGTAGCAGATATAGCCACAGAGAAGAGGACATAGGGAGAAAGTTTTAGAGATATATTCATGCGTGAATGCATGAATAAATGAATAACTATTTTCTGAAACATACAGATTGAGATGAAAAATTAAGTATGCATATTTTGAGAAAAAATAAATTCAGTGTAAATGTTTGTGAAATGTTTTAAAATCACAGATGAAAGCAGCAATGAAATAGAAAAGAATGAATGCAGTGCTAAAAATGACATTGCTTTATTTCTTCCGGAGCCATTGAAGGTTTTGTATGGTTTATGAAATTCTGGGAGTTGAAGTCCACACCCAACTTAGAGATGCCAAGGTTGAGATACACTGGACAAATTATTGGAATGGAGACAGGGGCATTTGCAGGTGAGATCAAATCTACAAAACAGGAGGTACAGCATCACAATCCAAGTCCCATCCCTTTTGTACATGTCCAAAGTATATCCAAAAGGATTGGAACTCATTCAACACGCCATATCCACCACCTTGCAGATTGTGACATTCCCAATCTTGTGTTTTAGTGCAGATACTTCTTGTTTCAGATACTAGCTTAAATCATTAATTGTTATAGAAGTACTCCGGGGTCTTTTAGGGCCATTCACTTTTTTCAACTCAATCTGCCTCACAGAAATTTTGTTGTGGGGTAAATAGGATGAGGAAGTGTAAAATATTCTGCCTTAAGGTTTTGAAGATATATAGATATAACTAAAGGTAACAACAAACTAGATGAAATTCATGCTTAATGATGATTGGTGATGATCAATGTATGGAATCACAGGCTTGGTGATGATCAATGTATGGGATGGGATACTGTATGAGTATCATGGACTTGTTAATCATGCTATGAGAAGAGGAGCAGCAGCATTACAAAACATACAGATTTTAAGGCTATTATCATGCAATGATGAAAGTATGGGGCATTCATCTCTGGATAACTGATAACATTGTTGATGTAGGGATAATATTAGGATAATACCTCTTTGCACACTGCACAAAATATATCTGTTTATGTTTCCAAAGAAAAGAAAAGGAAGGAAGAGCAGACATTTTTTCTTTGTTGAGTACAAAAGGAAACCTTTTCATTCCAAGAAATGTTGTCCCTTCAAGTCACAGAATTCACAACCTACCCCTCAAGCCTTAATTGTATTCAAACACATTTCCCCTCTTCATAATACTCTATCATTTTACCCTTATAGTAAGGATGGCCCAAAGCTTTAAGCTGAGCTTTGGCTTAGTTTGGATCACATTTACCTACCCAATGCAACCCCTTACCATCTTTGAATCAGGGTATAATAAAAAGTTTAAGAGGAAAAAGAAACATATTTTGTGACAACATGTGCAGACAGTCCCCTACTTACAAACTTTTGAGTTATAAATTTTTGCCATTATGAAGAAACCTGTCCACAACTCCAACCCAGAAGGTCCCTGAAGGTGGAAGAAGGCAGGAAAGGTTAGTTGAGAGTACACTGTGAGCTTCCTTTGAGAAAGATGGCTACCTCACAGCTGAGAGCACAGGAACATCCTGGCTGAGTGGAGTGGTGGCAGATGTGAACCCACCCAAAAGAGGATGCAAGCCACTAGGAGGGGATGGGGTCATCGAGGCAGGGAAGAGTGAGTTCCACTTGAACACTGCCCTGGAGAAGTCTCAGTTGGGCGAAGAAGGAAAAAAAGTTGACATAAGCCCAGAGAAACTCACAAAGGGGAAATGGGGCAGCACACAAATGGCCTTTGGCCTGGAATTGGGTGGCCTCCTGCTTCTGGAAAGCCCCACCAAATGCACCTTTGCTTATCCGCATGGAGAATGGCGCAACTGTCCATTGCTACTCATAAGGCTGAGACTCATCAGCACGTAACTCACCGTTCCACCTGTGTCACATGGGGAAGCAGTGCACAGTTTCCTTGTTGATGGCCCTTCCCCAAAGTCACACTGGATTAATGCAGGAGAGGTCCTCCAGACCCAGAACTAGGCTGCCCCCAATGCCAAAAGGATGTGCTCCTGCAAGCAGGGGTGAGAGCAAATCAAGGAGCTCCCTACTGCTCAGAGAGTGTGAGGGTCAGGTTAGCCTGCAATGGATCAGGTGGAGAAGAAAATGTAACTTAATTTAAGGTACAAATCATACTGTTCATTTTTCTATACTTGTTTGGACTTACAGTGGAATTATAAACAGCCCTTAGAACATACCCAAGTAGGGATTTGTCTTTAACTCTACTTTCATTGTAATATACAGTACTGTGCAAAAGTTTTAGGCCACCACCTGCTTTGTTTTAATGACCATCCATAATTATTTTTCAGTCTCTGTATTAAAATTCAGATAGAAAATACAGGAAATATGTACACACTTTCAGAACAAAATGGCTTCTTCAGACAAAAGTCAGTATTAAATAGTCAGCCACTTTAGCCTATGGATGCTGTTTTTTCTACTTTTTCCTGTTTTTGAATATTGCATACAACATTCCTGTATTTTCTGGTTGTATTCTAATAAAGAGACTGAGACATAATTATATATGGTCATTACACCATTGCTAAAACAACAAATCTAATGGTGGCCTAAGACTTTTGCACAGTATTATATATGGATGAGTCAAAAAAGTCAAGATGGTAGTAGTGACTTAAGCCCTGTGCTTGCTTATGAAAAGGGTGTAGGCTACAGTCATGGCTGACATCTTGATTTTCCCTCTTCCCTAGCAGCCATGAACAGAGCTTTATATGTTATATAATGCTATTTATTTCTCTGCTAAAAGAGTATTTCCAAGCCTGGGCAGCTTCCAATTGAGTAGAAAATTTTCAGTTGAGAGAAGTCATGAACTTGGAGAATTCTGGGCATTGACATGCACATGTTTAGTCGTTGGGAAACATGGTGCTATGTATTATTAACTTTATTACTGATCCTGACCAAGCATGAAAAAAAGTTTGTGATGGCTATAATCCAATCTCCTCCCTCTATTCCAGGGATGTGCAATCTTGGCACCTTTAAGATGTGTGGACTTCAACTCCCAGACAGTGCACTATGTGTAGACAAGGAGTTATTTTATAGCTTCATCTCAGAAACAAGGTTGTTTAATTGATAAATGTAAAGGAAAAGGTTTACCCTGCTAGTCATGGTTGACTCTAGGGAATGATGCTCATCTCCGTTTCATAGCCAAAGAACCACCATTGTCCGAAGACATTTCTGAGGTCACGTGAACGGCATGATCGTATGCCAAGGTGCACAGAATGCTGTTACCTTTCCCACCGAAGATGGTACCATCTTGCCTCTTGAACTGCCAAGCTGCTGACCTTCTGGCTGACAAGTCCAGCATCTTAACCACTTGGCCACTATGCCCCTTTTTGTTTAACTGATAGCAGGTTATAATTCTAAGGTTATGGATGGATGTAGCTGCATATACTGTATCTCAACTTTCTTATACTAGGGGCATTATGATATGGCTATTAAAACTTTGCTTCATCTGTGTCTGAATTAAGTGGGTAAGCTCTGAAGGCAATTTGGAATCAGTAAATAAAAATCATTTTTCAACAAAATCATAAACAGCCCCAATAAAGGATCAACAATACTGTGAAGTGCCAAATATCTCCCTAGGGTTCCTTCTACAACACCCAAGTCAGTCTTTCCTGAAACTGCCCCATAAGATATTCTTTCTTTCAGCTCCTTCCCTCAAGACCAGTCTCATAAATCCATGTAAAGGATTTATTAAATTGTTGCTTTGATAAAAAGGTACATATTATTGATTCAGGAAACCATCACAATTCAGATACATTTAATCATATTTACTTATATTTGCTTTCTACCCTCCCAGTCTCTATAACAAAATAATTAAACAACATTTTTGAAGAATTTACTGTACCTCTTGTCTCAGGTGCATAAGGTGGATCCAAATTACTTTGGGTACCTTACTTTCTCTTTGTTCAGGTAGTTCTTGACTTAGAATCATTCATTTGAAATTACAGTGAAAAAAAGTGACTTTACAACCAGTCCTTGAATTAACAACCATTGCAGTGTAACCACAGTCACATGATCAAAATTCAGGCACTTGGCAACCAGCATGTATTTACACAAGTTACAGCATCCCAGGGCCATGCGATCACCATTTGTGGCCTTTCTAGCCTGACAAGCATACTCAATGGCAAAAGCTGAATTTGCTTAATGACCTTCAGTGATTCACTTAATAACTATTGTAAAAATGGTAATAAAATTGGGTGCAACTCACTTACCAATCACCTTATCAATGGAAATTTTGGTCCCAGTTATGGCTGTAAGTCAAGACCTAGCTATAGTTGCTTGCTGACTATAATATATGCAACGGTTTCCTGGTGACTACCCATATCTACCACTGACTACCTTATTCCATATTATATTTTACTTGCTTTTTAAAATATATATATATATAAAACACACTGTCCTGTACCTGATTTTATTGGTGCCCAGGGGGAGGAAATTTAAACATATCCCAAGTATAAACCTGTCACACTCCCAAATTGCAATAGGAAGAAAATTAAGTCTCTCTTCGACATTAAGAAAAAAAAGAATTATTGACTTTCTTTGGAGATGTTTAGGACTGACCGAGAACCACAGCATATAAAATATATACTGAACAGGTTTTTTTCCAGTCCTTTTGGACTGGAGCCTGAGCAGTGATAATCCAAGGTCCCTCCTTTATCACCCCCCTCAAGATATTCTGCAGCAACCTCCAAATACTGCAAGCTGCCCATAGTCACAAATAGTGAGACAGGTAGAATATAAGCCTACTGTACTTCAGAAGAAGTCAATAATGGCATCAATGACTGCCATGCAGAAATCTTTTCCTATATGTTGATTGGTTGATTTCTGCAAAAACAAAACAAACAAAAAACCCACAGCCCTTTGGAGGAGAATTTACTATCACGCTTTTGTAATTTTATAAAAGTTAGGTTTCTGGTCTAGAGCTGTCTCCTACTGCTTTACTGCAATTCTCTAGACTGAAATTCCATTAGTTGTCTCACACACAGAGACAGACATATATGACCACAGAGGTAGTCAGTGAGGATATTTTATTTGGGCTTATGTTACAAAGGTAACTGAAATAAATCTTAATTTTATCTCCTTCCTTTCACTCCAAAGTAACAAAGCTGATTTTTGTTGCAGTTTCACAAGGTGTAGACAACAGGAAAAGACATCCTATGCATTATAAACATTCTGAACGCCATTCCATCAATAGGCATTTTAATTTCAGTAGATTCCTTTATTGATAGTGGCAACAGGCTAGTGAATAAGGCCCTGGGAAAAGACAATAAAGTTCGTCCTGCATAAAGCAAGCTCAATTTTGGGTCATGTTTATGAGATAAGGAGATTTAGAGCTTATTCCCACTGCCACACATTTCAGAAGAAAACATTAGCAACTGCTAATTTCAACGGCACAATTGAAATATTCATTTCAGCACCTGATCCACCCTTCTCATCTCTGCAAGCAGCATGCCCTTCTCTATAAATATGGAAAATTACTCAATGTAAATGAAGGTCTGGCCTTAGGTTGTAAAAGGGAATATTTCAATGTATTTATTTTTTCATCGCAAGCCAATGGCTATACATTTAATTCTCTGTAAAGGTGTTCATACGGGTTGGCCTTCAGGCTCTTCATGCAGAAGGACAGTCAGAGGGAGGTTTCAGATCTGTTACGTCCAAGGTGGAATTTTTCTCCAGTAATTTCTCACAAGGAGGGATGTGCAAAACCACAAGGCTTCTTGCTTCACTGAGTCCATGGAATGAATGAGTGGAGGTAACAGAAGGTTGCTTCAATGGATGAGAGCAAGTTCACAAAAGAACCACCCAGGAAAAGATGGTGGCTGTGAGACCTAATTCTTCTCATAATAATTGTTTGATTTCCATTTGCCAAGTTGAAGTAATAATATTGTTTGACACAAATTGCTCTTTGTGCAGGGAGGGCAATCTTAAAATCCACAGCTGTGAAACAACTTTATTACAATAGCCAAAATACAGTGTTTGTGTTGTTTGGCTTGGAAAACCGAACAGCATTTCACATGAGATTTACATGGCAAATGGCATGTAATGGGGTCTGAGGGAGGGAATCTGAGGTTTGCAAACCTGCTTCCTGTGTCAATGGCACCATTAGCCCCCACTTACTATTATTACTTCCTATTGCCCAGTGTACAATGCAGCCTACTACGATCCCCATATTGATTTTCTTACAATCTTGAACCATTCCACTTATAAACTAAAATCTGCATAGTTTAGTTACAGGGAAGGAAGGGCTGAGACAGAAGGTATAGACATGTATTTTGAACTGACAACAGCAGTGATCCAAAGCTGTTGAAGAAGCATAGATTCAAATTAGAGTAGTTGGTGACCTCAGAAAAAAGTGATTAGGAAGGAAAATTGAATATAACAACTTTTATCCGTAAGCCACAGTACATTCCCTGAGGTACATTGGGAGATATTTAGCTCCTATGCCTTTGGGCTAATTGTAAGACCTACTTTATAGAAAATAGCCTTGTACAGTTAGTTCTCAACTTATAACCACAGTTGAAAACAGAACTTCTGTTGCTAAGTAATGTAATCATTAAGTGAGTCATCACATGACAATGCATGATTTAAGTGAATCTTTCTTCCCCCATTGACTTTGCATGTTGGAAACTGGCTGAGACTGTATGACCTTGGGATGCTGCAACTGTCATAAATACATGCTACTTGCCAAATGACTGAATTGCCATCACTGGGGATATTGTGACAGTTAAAAGTGCAAGAACTGGTTGCAAGTCACTTGAATGGTCATTAAGCAGACAGTTGTAAGTCAAGGACTACCTATTAGAGATATATTGAAGATGAGCAAAATTTAGATCTTCAGTTTTGAAGTTCTAAGTCCAGTTCAAAGGACCATAAAAGATGGCTTGAACCTGCCCATCAGTAGTTGATATCTTGGTAGCAGATAAAAAATCACCTGCTCACAGCCATCTACACTATAAGGAGTTATCTTTTTCCTAATGAAATTAAGGACATAGAAAACTCAGTATTATAAATACTGAATGGCCGCAATTCTCCAGTAATTCAGGCAGAAGTTTTTATCATCAATGCAGGGATTTAGCCTAAAAGCGTTTGCATGTAAAAAAACTGTTCTACTA
The DNA here is from genome assembly GCA_032468055.1 of Acrochordus granulatus. Taxonomy (NCBI): domain Eukaryota; kingdom Metazoa; phylum Chordata; class Lepidosauria; order Squamata; family Acrochordidae; genus Acrochordus; species Acrochordus granulatus. The sequence goes on from JANHZU010003185.1 coordinate 168,378, forward strand.
CTGTGATGCAAATGTGCACAATTATAGCATTTATTTCTGAACTGTCCATAGATACACATCAGCATATGTAACTTTTAGACAATATCTCCATTTTCTGCTTTGGCAATGAGCCTGAACCACTCAATGAAATAGCCTTTAGCTTCAGCAGTCATCCAATATATTTTGATAATAAAAGAATTTTGACAGGGCTAAGAAGGTAACACTGTTCATTGCAACCTTCTCCTCCAGCTGATTTTTCTGAAGGTTGAAAACTTCTGGGCCATTTCCCCAATAAGTGACATCCATGCAACCAAAGTGATCGGTAGAGGCAATTGACCAACATTTCAGTTTATTTCTCCTCTTTCACCAGGGAGGAGATCTGCTTCTCTGGAGCATGAAGATGACTTCTCCTACTTGTCCTGCACATCCTTACAAGTAAAAAGAAGTAAGATGTTTGAACAGCAGGTGTGAAGAATGTTCCTATTAATCTGAACATTACCCATTGCAGTAATTCATGTAATTTTTTACTGACTTGATTTCAAATCAGCTGATCCTAAATTCTAGAGGCAATTATAGTAAATCAAATTGTACACCTTCCCTAAGGGTAGGTTTGAGATACCGTGGCACCATTCTTCTTTCTCCTGATTTCCCTTCTAACCTAGAGCTCACACATGTAGCAGCTGCTTTCTTTTTAACAATTCGTCACTCCTGAAAAATGTTTGCAAGCACTTTGGATAATTTCCAATTCATTCTTGCAGGAAATGAGGATTTGCTTCCTCACTTGGGATACCTGCTGCTAGGTTTATTCACTAATAAGCATGATAAATGTTTTAGCCTTTGATCAGTGCTAATTTAACAAGTAAGCTCCATAGGAAAAAAAAAGTCTTTGAGGCTCAGGGGCTCAAGACGATGCATGAGTTGGAAATATGATTGATTGTGTAGCTGTGAGAAATTTCCATAAAAAAATCTTTTATCATGCTGCTGTATTTTGAACAATTAAATCAAACATGAACGGTATCTTTACAACAGAGTGAGAAATGAAAATGGAACTTCACACAACTTTCTTTCAAAACCATGTATATTGATTTTCCAGGTACATTTTCAATTTCTTCTTTAATTAATAGGTAGATTTAAAAAAAAATCTATTGGTCTTTTTTGTCCTCCTTGTTATATTCTATTTTTGCTATAACCTTCCAGACTAAAATAAATGAATGTAAGCTACACTGGGGCTATACCAGTAAAAGTCACTTATGATCATCAGTATTTTATTGTTGCTCACTTTTCTGTGACACATACTATAACAGGAAAAATGCAATATTTATGAGTGGAAGAAATTCTTCTATGTGTACTGTATATAGGACTTCCACTACATATCACCACCTCTTATTTTCCACATCCTTTCCATTTGTATTTTCTTGCTTTTTGATCTAAACAATTTACATATTTTCAGATAAAAGAGAACTACTATGATATC
>JANHZU010003186.1:79935-99932 GCA_032468055.1 Acrochordus granulatus
AGATTTGTTTGCAGGAAAAGGTGTTATCTAACTCCTGATTTTTTTCACTGGATATCAGTTGGGCCTGTGCATTCAATGGAGCTTCGGCTTGGTTTTCATTGTCAAAAATGTCCCTCTGCCCGGTTTCCACTAATTGAGGATTTAAACTTGCTGGGCCAAATGAATGTCTGGCCAGTGACTTTACGCACCTCTGTTCCTGTAGCTATTTTCACATTGCAACCATTCATCCAAGCCGGCATTGATGATCATTGATCGGGAATGCTGGGTTAGATGAGTCTGACGCACCAAAACTGCTGCTTCAAGATGCAGCTGTTCCAGTTTTATCACAGGGAGTCCTCGACTTAGAGCTGTTTGTTTAGCAACTGCTCGAAGCTACAACAGCACTGTACAAAGTAGCTTGTGGCCAGTCCTCACACTTAGAACCATCACGGCGCGGGCACTTAGCACCTGTCACACATTATGTGCATGATGACCATTTGTGACCTTCCCAGCCAACTTCTGATAAGCAGGGTTAATGAGGAATTCGAGAGGGAAGATTGCACCTCATGGTCACGCGATATCTCGCTTCACGACCACAGGTGATTTGCTTAGTGACCACAGTCATAAAATTTGGTGCGGTCACGTGATGCCTCGCTTAACAACTGCACCGCTTAACCATAAATTTCCCAGTCCCCGTCATGGTCAGAATTCAAGGACCGCCTGCAATTATTTTGGTTGGTGGGTTGCTGTACTGTGGAGTGTTGGCGCAAAGAGGTCCCCCTTTCTCATTCCTCAGCTTGGCATCATTTATCGGGATGTGAAGCTGGAGAACATCTTGCTGGACAGCGAGGGCCACGTGGTACTGACAGATTTCGGCCTGAGCAAGGAGTTTGTGACGGAGGATGTGAGTTTGGCTCTTCGGGAAGGCTCTTTTCTCCCTTCTGACGGCATCCCTGGTTGTCTGGATCCAGAACAGAACACAGATCGGGGTTTAGGCAAAACTGAGTAGAAATGGGGTGGGGGATTGACACTTCGTAGGGGAGGCTGACGGTCCTTGGACAATCAAGTCCAGCCAGTGAAGACCGCTTTTCCGAACAAACCAGGAGCCCTCCAGATGTGTGGACTTCAACTCCCAGAATTGCCCAGCTGGCAGGCTGAGAATTCTGGGAGATGGTGTTTATCTATCCGGAAGGTATCCATTACACTCCCTTGTTAAAACTGCATCTGTGAATCTGTTCGGTCGGCGTTCCTTGGCGCAGCCACTCAGATCTTGCTAAAGGACTTCCAGTCTGGCGTTTCTTTGGCTCAGTTTGGTGACCGTAAATCGGAATGGAGCTTCCAGCTTCCAAGGCAGTCTACCTCTACATTTCAGTTCTTGGAAGCGCAAATCAAAACAGCCTTTGCGAGTTGCAGTTCTCCCAGAATGCTGCGTTAGATAATCTTTGCTTCTGATCTGGTTGCTGGTTCCGTCTCTTCTTCCGGCTTTCTAGCTGTGCCAAACGTGCCTCTTTACTGATTTTCACCCAAAATCATTTTCTTTCTTTCTTTCTTTCTGACACACCCCTTGCCACAGAAAGAACGGACCTTCTCGTTTTGCGGCACCATCGAATACATGGCTCCCGAGATTGTACGCAGCAAAAGTGGACACGGCAAGGTGAGGAGGTTGGCAAAATCCTCCCCGACGGGTGAGAGCCGGACAACGGCTGGCTTTCTCGAGTATGAAAAAAGGAGGTTGCATTCATTGTCTGTGCTGAAGCTTTTAATAAAGTCAGTATGGGAAAGGGAAGAAGAGGGGGAGACATTTTGGGGTGGGAGGGAATGGAGGAAAGAAGGGGAAGAGCAATATAAATAGTCCTCTACTTACGACTAGGATCAGGACCAAGAATCCCCTCTAAGCAAGGCAGTTATTAAGTGAGTCATGCTCAATTTTATGACTATTTCGCCACAGGAAGCAAATTGCTGCAGTAGTTAAGTGAATCACGGGGTCATTAAATGAATCTGATTTTCTCCATTAACTTTGCTGGCTGGGAAGGTTGCAGACGGCAATCCCATGACCCTAGGACGCTGCGTCTTCCATAAATACATGCTGGTTGCCCAGCGCCCAAGTTTTGATCAGGTGACCTTAGGGATGCTGCAACAGTCATAAGTGCGGGGATCGGTTGCAAGTCACTTTTTCAGTGCCGTTGTAACTTCAAACAGTTGCTCAATGAATGGTCGTAACTCGAGGACTACCTGCACTGTATTGATTGAGTCTTGGCTGAGTTGCATCTTTTGTTGCAGTCTGTCGATTGGTGGAGTTTGGGGATCCTGGTCTTTGAGCTACTGACTGGCGCGTCTCCCTTCACCCTGGAAGGCGAGAAGAACTCGCAAGCGGAGGTCTCCAGGTGAGATGGGGAAATCCGGATGAGCGGGATTGGGAAGAAGGAACCGGGGGAGTCCGGATACAGGAGGGATGGAGGGGAAGAGAGTTGGACGTAACTTGATTCTCGGGAAAAGAACCCAAGCAGAGGCAGCAGTGGACAGAAGAGGGGCCCTGGGCGGCTCCTGGTGGGCCAACAACAGGCCGCGATCAGCGATTGCCCGCAGGAGACAAGCCGGCTGGATCGGCTGCCTGGTTTGTGGCTGGCGATGCTCCCTCCTGTGCGTGTGTGGGGTGTTTTACAGGTTTCATAATGGCCGTTTTAGGTACTTACTGAGTCACGCTTTGGTGAGAGGGGCAGTGATGGGAACATGAGGAAGGATGGAAGGAAGGAAGCAAGGAAAGGGACAAAAGAGGGAGGGGGCGCTGTCATCGTATCTGAGCGTGTGCAGCGGGTTGCATCGCACCTCAGGCAGCAAGGAAGGGGCGACCTGCGCAGTGGCGTCACGGCACAACTTGCCCCACTTCGTTGTGGCGGGCGAAGCCCCCCAGAGCTGCCTTATGGGTGAGATGGGCGGCACGGGAAGGCCATAACTAAAGGAAAACAAAGAAAGAGGCACACTGGCAGGAGGAGGCAGAGCGAGGGCCCAGGGGGAGGGTGGCTGTCCCTCAGCAGCCTCGTGTCTCTCTTCGGTGGCGCTCAAGCCGGTTGGACGTGCGCGGCCGGCGCAGCCCCTGCCCGCCGCCTTTGCCGTTCCCTTCTCTGCCTGGCGCAGAGGGAGGGCAGAGGGCAGGGGGGACACCTGCAAACTTCCGAGCGGTGCTGCCTGCTCTTTCCGACCCTAGGCGGATCCTGAAGTGCAGCCCACCGTTCCCGTCGCTCGTTGGCCACGAGGCTCGCGACCTGCTGCAGAAACTCTTGTGCAAAGACCCCAAGAAGCGTTTGGGGTCCGGCCCCACGGGAGCCCAGGAGATCAAGGAGCACCCCTTTTTCAGGGTAAGCTTCGACTCCGGGGCCTGTCGAGACTCTGAGCGGAGCTAATTCCCGGGACGACCGAGTGCCACTGGGCCATGCCGTATCTTATTGTGCTTTATTTTCGTTTAGAGCTCTGTTCTCAGCCTTGGCAGCTTTTAGCATGCTGGCTGGGGAATTCTGGGACTTGAAGTTCAGCTGCCTTTCAGCATGCTGGCTGGGGAATTCTGGGACTTGAAGTCCAGCTGCCTTTCAGCATGCTGGCTGGGGAATTCTGGGAGTTATCTACCTGTCATAAGCTGCCAAAATGGAGCAACCCTGATTTGTCTGCGCAGTGTAGCTGTGTCTTCTCCCTGACACTTTCCTCCCTCCAGGGCCTGGACTGGGTTGAATTAGCAGCGCGCCGGTTGAGGCCGCCGTTTAAACCCCTCATCCGCCACGAGTTGGACGTGCGCAACTTCGCCGAGGAGTTCACCAGCTTGGAGCCCATCTACTCCCCAGCTGGGACCCCCCCCAGCCTAGACCGTGTCTTCCAGGTATGTCCCCATAGATTTTGCAGGTGTGGGAAAAAGGCCAAAGAGAAAAGCATCGAGAGAAGCATTAATGCTACGCAGCAACATCTCATCTTTTATATCCACCCATTCTCATTCCATTGGACTAAAGAAAATTAGTTTATGACCGTACGTAGTGCAGGTAGTCCTTGACCTATGACCACAGCTGAGACCAGAATTTCTATTGTTAAACAAAGCCGACGTAAAGTCTCACCCATTGTTATGACTTTTTTGCCACGCTTGTTAAGTGAATCATCGCAGTCGTTAAGTGAACCACAGTCATTAAATGAATCCAGCTTCCCCCATTGACTTTGCTTGGCGGACGTCACCTGGGAAGGTCGTAAATGGCGATCAAGTGACGCTGCAACCATCATAAATAAATACATGCCGGTTGCCAAGTGGCCAACCTTCGAGCAGGTGACTGTGGAGATGCTGCGATGGTTGTAAGCGTGAGGACCAGTTGTAAGTAACTTTTTTCACTGTAACTTTAAATGGTTGCTAAATTAATGGTTGCAAATTGAGGACTACCTGCACTCTTCACATTCTCAGCAGCCGTGAATGTTGGGCTGTGCACAAATGTCTGCTCCCCGTTGCGCAGTCCTTTCTCCAGAGGTCTGATTCCCCACATTTCTGCTCCGGAGAAAAACCTCTGGAGGGGATTTTTTCGATGGGATCATGGGCACTTCAGAGTCCCGGAAAAATGTGTAACCAAAAACATGGCTTGTGGTAATCATCATTACCTTTGTAAGGAAGAAAAGAGAGAGAGAAAGCTGAGGACCGAGTCGAAAACCAAAAGCCGTTTTGCAGCGGAAGAAAAGTTTGGAGAATGGTCAAGGCTAGAATTGGGGGACCAGATTTGTGCGTTTGGTGCATTCAAAGCTTATTGCTAGAGATGTACAAGCATCCTGCAAAGGACGAATTCGGACACCTGGGAAGAATGATCTGAGCATACAGGACCGTCTGCGGTTGGAGGAAAGAGAAAGCAGGGAGAAGTGAGAAAAAAGAAAGAGGATGTCAGAAAAAGAGGATGACAAAACTGCCAAAATGACAAAAATGGCTCTGGCAGGAACAGGAATAGATCCTTTTCCCTTGTGGGAAAGAACAGGAAGAAATGAGAAACGTCGCTTCAGCAAAAGCATATGCAGAGTTTCTCCCTGCCCTGATTCCCCGAAACACATTTGCACGATGACTCTTAGTTGCGACAGACCTCCTCCTATTATTCAGAATATTATTACAGGTAGCCCTTGACTTATGACCAGCCACCTGACTGCATTTTACGACGGTTTTGCTGGAAAATTGGCCCTTACAGTCTTCAGCAAAACTGGACCACCCTGAGCAACGGATTCGTTTAACGACGGCAGCCTTCGCTTAACCACCGCCACAAAAAACATTGTAAAAGCCGCCGAGAGTCGTTTGGAGTTGGGCGGCATATGAGTCGAACGAATAAATAAATAAATTCAGATTCACGAGAACAACAGGCAGGCTCCTTTACAGTCGTAATGTGAGGACTACCTGTAACTGGAGGAGGTTAATTGCAAACCAAGGTTTGTGATAAAATTTTAGTATTTGCGGTCATATGTTGGTAGTGTGGCATATTGTTCTATTTGCAGCAATATTCACGGCCAATTGAATGTTAGACCGGGAAGATGCCAGGCTGGCACGTTCAAGGTCGTAAAATTAAAATTAATCAAAAGAGAATGTCAAGTGTTATTTCACTGCTTTGGGTAGCTGGATAAGGGGGCTAGAAATAATTGAGGGGAGGTCATTATAAATTCGTGAATTTCTGCATTACGTGCTTACAAATTTAATAAATAATTAAAAGGAATCGAGGCTGCAGGGAGATTTGATGAGAAGAAAAGATTTTAAAAAGCTCTCTCCAAGCGGAAGAAAAAGGCCCAGAAAATTACGGTTTTGCTTCTGAGAGCTTTTTCTTTCCTGATCTCGATCATTTCAGGAAGTGCTTTACGCAAACTTCCTCATCTGCGAAGATGGTGCAACAAAATAAAATTGCTTTTCTCATCTTGAAGGACTCTTTCCAGATTCTGGAGTCCTAGGTGCTTTCTGACCTTGCTTTTTTTTGCAGACGTTTCATTACCAAACTGGATAACATCATCGGTGCTAACTCCACACTCACCAGCACAGATGCTGTTACCTAGTTTGGTAGTGAAACGTCTGCAAGAAAACAGCCAAGCTCAGAGAGCACCAAGGACTCCAGAATTCATCTCTGAGCTACAAACATTCTCTTCTATCGGTACTTTCCAGATTTTTGCTTTCCAGCCTTTTTGGCTGCAAATTTTAGACCGTTCTTTCAAACTTCTTTTTTTTTTCCTTAGCATCTGATCAGCTGCTGTATGTCGTTCTCTTGTAGCTGTGCCAAAATTTCAGTGGGTGAAAGGACACCCCGAGAAGTGGGGCGAACTACTACCTACAAATGTTCTCTGCAACTTTTAAAGCAACTAACATTTAAATTTGTGAAGGCTGCAATCTGATGGCTGTAAAAGGCTGTTCAGAATGTTTTTTTTCCCATTCTGGCTGGCATCCGTATGGTGGCTTTCCAGGATTTGCCCTGGTTGGGTATGATGGGAGTTGTCTCCCTCACCAAATTAGGCAAGCTTCTCATAGCTTTTCCCAATGCGTTAGGAAGATTTATTTCCCTTTTTCCAGTGGAGGAAGAAAAGTTTCAAACATGAACGGGAAAAAGGGAGAGAGAGCGAACTTCAAATAAATACTTTTTTTCCTTTTCTTTCTGAAACTGAAAATTGTCTCATCTCAAAACAGTGGTTTTGATTTAGGGATATGTAAATGCACGAGAAATTTAAAGAATTGGAGGATTTACCCAATGAAAAAGGAAGTGGGTTATCGTTAAGAAATCTGGTTCGGGTTTTTTTTTTACCCCCCTTTGATTTATTGGAAAGGGTGCCCTCTCTGTCTGCCTCTGTTTGGTTGTTCAAAGAATGTTGGTTATTTGGAGGACCAGAAAAATAAATAATTGAAATGGAAGATTCCATCAAAGATTGTTTGCCCTGATTTCAACATACTTTATAGCTCTTCTCACTAGTTTGTGCAAAGCGATGCACTTCACTTTCTAGCTGGTGAGTCCCATGCCTTCTCTTTTCTTTTTTTTCAAAAAGGGATATTCTTTCATTGCCCCGTCGATCCTCTTCAATCGCAATGCTGTGACTGCTGACGTACTTGAGGCAGCGCTTGATGGGGAGCGTCCCGGATGTTCTGCTGTGGCCCGTAGTGCCATGATGAAGGTAGAGATTCTCCTTGGAGTGAGAAGGAGGAAGTTGTAGGAGAGGGAAGAAACTTATAAAAGGCTGCTATGGCTGGAGTCACCCAATATACCAGATAGAAACCCTGGCTTACAAACCAGAGTGGCTGGTTCACACAGCTCACACCAACACTGTGAGGGAATGTATGAATGGGACCTCAACAGTCTTCCATTTCTTGGAAGTGGGTGGAAAACGGAAAGTAAATGACCACGCTAGGTAGATTTGGAAACACATAGAACTTATACAGGTCCTTGACTTATGACAAGGTCACTTCGTGACCATTTAAAGTTATGACAAACCTCTCCAGAGCTATTATGACCCGGTTTCGAAGTTCTGACGCCCTCCCATGATCATGTGATCACATTTTGGGCCCTTGGTAACTGGCTTGAATTTATGGCTGTTTGCAGTGTCCCGCAGTCAATCAACTGCGATTTTCAGTTTTTTCCAGAAACCGGCATTTACTTGGGTACAAATGGGTTCATTTAACGACCGCAGCATTCGCTTAAAGACTGCAACATTTGTTTAAAAATGTGATGTTCACTTTCTGACCACCACAAAAAAACTGCAAAAACAACCGTGGCCACGTGATGGCCTGCTTAATGGCCACAACTCACGACCATAATTCTGGGCTTAATGATGGTCGTAAGTCGAGAAACTGTAACAAAGAATCTCGTCTGCCGGTCAAAAGTTTTCACGATAGGCCAGGTACTGGTTGGACACGGAGGCCAGCTTCGAAGCCCAACTCAGTGGTTATTTGGATTTGCCACGCTGCAAGAAACGTCACCACTCTTGCTGAACCAACTCCTTTCTTTTTCCCCCCATTCAGGATTCTTCATTCTTCCAAAAATATGAGATGGATTTAATGGAGCCTCCCCTGGGCGAAGGGAGCTTCTCCGTATGCCGCCGTTGCCGGCATCGACAAAGTGGGACCGAATTTGCCGTCAAAATCATCAGCAAAAGGTAGCCATGTTTCCACCCTTTCTCGAAAGCGCTTTCGCTCCCAGCCGAGTCGTGCACGGCCAGAAACTCGCTTTTCTGGTTCTTTTCGTGCCGAGTTGACGGCCTCTGATTTCCGGCGCAGGGTCCCTCCTACCCCAAATGCCCCGGGGAAAGCATGAGCGGGGGTATTTATAGGCGCGCCCCAGCCAATCAGGAGCACCCGGCGGAAGCACCAATCAGAAACGCCTTCTAACGCTCTGCCTTTTAAAGAGAAAGGCCGTATAGTCAGGTTGAACACCTGCGGCACCCCCGGGGGCCGAGCGTGAACACCTCGAGCCAGATTTAAGCGCGCAGCCTCGGGTATTTATATCAGGCCGAAAACAAACATCTGCTTTCAATCTTACCGCTCCCGCGCATGAAAGGGAACAGGGCATACGGCGTGGGAGGACAAGAGACAAGTTTGTACGAAGTCCTGAAATTAAAAGTTCTCTGCTTGGCCGTGGCTGTTGCAAGGTTAAAATTGGCGCTGCAGACAAAATGGGAGGGGGGGTGGCGGGCAACACACCGAAAAGGAAGATTTAACTGATGTGAGGATTCGGCTGCTTTGTAAGGTGGCATTTTTTCTCCCCTTTTCCTGGTTCAGGATGGAAGTGAACACCCAAAGAGAAGTGGCGGCTTTGCAGATCTGTGAAACTCACCCGAACATCGTCAAGCTTCATGATGTCCATCACGACCAGGTAATGGACCTGGTGCTTTGAGAGGAAGCATCTCATGAAGTCCAACTTAGTTAAGGAGGAAGGAGTTGTACCAAGACTGGAGAGATCCAAATTCAATTCCAGTCTCAACCACAGGGCCCTTGGTGCTCTCTGAGCTGGGTTGTTTACTGCAGATGTTTCATTACCCAACTAGGTAACATCATCAGTGCTAAAAGGGAGTGCGGTTTGCTGCAAATGCCCCTTCAATCACTGATGATGTTACCTAGTTGGATAATGAAACATCTGCAAGTAAACAAACCCACCTCAGAGAGCACCAAGGACCCCAGAATTCAATCCTGAGTTACAAATATTCTCTTCTATGGAAACTTCCTGCAGGACTCTGGGTTGGCCCCTCCCTCTAAGGCCAGCTTACCTCACAGGGCTGTTGTGGGAAGAAAAATAGGAAGAGGAAGCACGAAGTACGCCACGCACAATTCCTGAAGGAAAGGTGGGCTAGGTGCCACTTTTCCCAAGATCTTGCCAGTGTGCTAGACTACAACTCCCAGAATTCCCCAGCCAGCATGACAGAACTCTGTTACGGGGATGCAGGGATGGATGGATGGACAGCCAACCAACTACAGATGCCTTGCTTGGATCCTTTATTTTTGTGTCATGCTCCAGTTTCCCCCAAAATTACCCTTTAGTAGACTTAACGTCAGTGATTTTAGAAACGTGTCGAGTTGCAGAAAAGGAGACCAAGACATTCAGTTTCACCCCTCCTGTTATCCCCCCCAAGACTAATAGTGACATTTGTGCATGTTTAAATGATTTGTAGTGCTAAGGATGGCAGTCCCTGGAGGGCACCTGGTTGGAGAAGGCTGTTTTGCGCTGAATCCTGGCTGATTTTTGACCTTTTTCTTCTCCACAGTACCACACGTACCTAGTGATGGAATTGCTACGGGGCGGAGAGCTTCTGGACCGAATCAAAAAGAAGCAGCACTTCAGCGAGTCGGAAGCCAGCCAGATCATGCGCAGCTTGGTTTCTGCCGTCAGCTTTATGCATGACTCCGGAGTGGTGCACCGGGACCTCAAGCCAGAGGTAGCAGGAGAAAGGAAGGCTGCGTTCTGACAGCATAGTGAAGCAGCTTAGTTATAGGGCAAAAAGCCGTATTCGCATGGCTTGATCAGCTTGGATTTAACCTGGATGGTTTGCGTGTCCTGAACATGCTGTAAACGGAACTTCTTGGATGAATGTATGGTTCGGCGCTTTGTCCAAACCCAGAAAAGGGGCAAAGTTGTGTGAATGCGGCTCATGCGAACCTCTCTTGCCTGCTGACTTGTGAATACCCTGTTCCATGTAGGGCATTCTGCATCTAGATGCATAGAGCGCTTGCTTTGCCGGAAATATTCTGCAAAATCCGGGGAAGGTCAGGGAAAAAGAAAGCTTTTGCCTCTGCATTGCCATGGTAGTTTGACCGCAGGCATTTTTCTTATTCCTCACTCAGCGGCCCTGTGGAGTCAGGCGAGCTGAGCCCAGATGCGTATTCTTTCCTAAGCTCCCAAAACCTTTCTTTTCCTCTTAACTGGGAAATTAATTTTCATATGAGCAACTATGGATCTCAAGAGTAGATGTAGAGAACTGTGTGTCTATCTGGGTTACTTGAGTTGACCAAAGCGATCCAGAGATGGGATGAGAAGGCATTTCATGGTTACCCCCGGATATGGATCAGCAGCCTTCAAACAAATTTATTTATTTAACTAATTTATTTGCTGTCCATCTCACACCAGCAACTCTGGGCAGCCATACAGTAAAGTATAGGTAGTCCTCAACCTACAACCATTTAACCACGGTTCAAAGTTACGATGGCCTCGGAAAAAGTGCTTTATGACCTGGACTCGCATTTATGACTGTCGCTCCAGTCATGTCGGTCACATGATTATAATTTGGGCACTTGACCACAGCTTGTATTTACGATGAGTTGCAGCATCCTGTGATCACACGATCGCCATCTGCGATCTTCCCAGTGGGTTTTTGGCAAAACAGACGTCCATTGGGGAAACTGGATTTGCTTAATCATGATGCAGTTTACTTAACCATGCGATTGGCTTAACAACTGCAGTAAAAATGGTGATAAATTTGGGTCCAGACACGAGGTGATTCAATCTACAACCACGTTGATTTACAACGGAAATTCTGGCCCTAACTGTGGTCATAAATCAAGGATTATCTGTATATTTTGTGACGTGTTTGGCTTGCGCAGGAGAACTCGGCCAACCGTGATGGACCTCCTTGATTCATGCCTTAGCGCACTGTCAGATCCCAACTATGCCTGTCAACCATCTTGCAACAAACCATGTTGGACACACAGAGCAGGCCAGAATAAGGGTGACGAGAGCGTGGTTCCCTAATCCTCAAGAAGCAATGACCATGTCTCCCCTCCTAGAATATTCTGTACGCGGATGAGTCGGAGGGTGCCCCTGTGAAGGTGATCGATTTCGGCTTTGCCCGCCTCTGTCCTCAGAACTCGCAGCCCATGCAGACCCCCTGCTTCACCCTCCAATATGCAGCCCCCGAGCTCTTGCAGGATGGGGGCTACGATGAATCTTGTGATCTTTGGAGCCTGGGGGTGATCTTGGTAAGTTGAGGCCTTTCATTCAAGCAGCTGGACTATTGCATACAGTATAAAGCATTGATCGTGGTTTGTTTTCCAACCCAGTGTCATAGGACCAGAGGGCTGGAAGGGGCCTTGGAGGCAGGAGGTCTTCTGTCCTCCTACGTTGGAGTTTGAGACCCATAATTCTGCCAGCTAGCAAGGCCATGCCATGTCAGTTGCGGGAGGATCATGGGAGCTGAAGTCCACGAGAGTTGGATGGCACCTGATTGAGAAAAGCTGATTTATACATCACCCTAATCCCAACCCTGAGAAATTTAACTTCCCTAGCTGGGAGTTGAATTCTGGGAGTTGAAGTCCAGACTTCTTAAATTTCCCAGGGTTGGGAAATGCTGTTTTAAGATGATGTATCTCAGATCAGTGCACAAAAGAACATTATTGCCCAGAGAAAGAAGTCAGCAAATTCCTCATCTCTCTGCCTTAATCTCAGATTTTTTTCCTCCATTCTTCCATCACCCCGCTCCAAAATACCCATCATCATCTTTGACCTCTCTTTTTCTGTCTCACCCAGTAATATCTTCACCTTCCTTAACCTTTTGACTTTTTCAACAACATCTTGCAGCTATGATGGTCTTTGTTGAGATTTTTTATGCGTGTGCTGCATTTACTTCGCGGTGGTATGTGTCATTTGAGTTCCTGGTTAAGATTCAGAACTGCTTGTAACTATAGATACAAATGTGTGATTTTTTTAAATAAAGAGTAACAACTAAGACTATAATACTTATGTATTAAGAACCTCCGAAGAGCTACATTCCTTCTGCTGTTGGGAGAACTGGAGGCGGGGTGATATATGCTGCAAATTTGGGACAAAGAGTGCATAGGATGTTGTCATTCGTTTGTGGGCATCAGTTGTGGAGGATGTCTAGGAACAGTGGATGCTTTGAATCCTGATGATCAAAAGTTTCTCGCTGCATTCTCTACATGATCCCTTGCTACCTGATATACCTTATTTTCCCTTTCTCAGCTTTCCCACTTAGCTCTTCCTTCTGAGAGTGATATCCCACAGCCTAGCATCTCCAATTGTAACCAAGGGTTCAGGATTCTCACAGACAAAGGGCTGGATGCACCATTCAGCCAAAGCAGGAAATCTCCCAATATAATCTTATGTGCAAGGATCTCTTCACACACCCCTTCAAAGTAGGACAAGCTGCAAGTTAGACAGGGTAGCATGACATTATTGGGCTTGCTTCAGATCATTTCTCTTCTTCTCCTTCCAGTACACGATGCTATCTGGCCAAGTCCCCTTCCACAGTAGCCAGGAAGGGAGTGCAGCCAGCCATGCCGCAGATATCATGCACAAAATCAAGGAAGGACAATTCTCCCTGGACAGCGAAGCTTGGAAAAATGTTTCTGAAGAAGCAAAGGAGCTGGTTCGAGGTGATGGGGAGGATTCTGGGAGAGGGGATGTGTTTGGGCATGGGAATCCTTTCAGGGAAGAGCAAGATGTTTTAACTGTGGGTCCTCCGATTATGTTTGCACAATGTGCTTAACTAAGGTCAGATCAATCAGGTGATTGCATTTGCCTGATGCCCTATGCCAGCCTTGGTTAAGGGTTTTATGCTTTGGTATGTGTTGTGCAAACTTGGCCTGTTGGGTGTACTCATGATTTAATGTGTGGTGCAGCTGGAGATAATGGGTTAATTTGCTAACTGGGTTCAGCATGTTGTGCAAAATGAGTTTGTGGAAAATCCCTTGATGAATTTATGAAGAAAGAACCAGAGGTTTTCCCAAGTCTGAGCAATGCTGAGTCATTTCTACATTTAAGAAGCAATGTTTTCCCATTTACTTTCTTTGAATAACCCATAAGAAGATAGTAGTTTGCGCCACTTCCAAGACTAGTTATTTTGGAGGATGTCTAGGAACAGTGGATGCTTTGAATCCTATAGTAATGATGCAAAGCTTCTCGCTGCACTTTCTGCATCATCCCTTGCTACCTGATATACCTTATTTTCCCTTTCTCAGCTTTCCCACTTAGCTCTTCCCTTCTGCAAGTGAGATTCCAGAGTCTAGCATCCCCAACATATTCCCCTCTCAGGGACCAAAAGATTACAGCCTTTAAAACATTGTGGCATGTATGTATTGCCTCTCATGGAAGCTTTATTCTTGCCCATCCAATGGATCAACCACATTTTAAGCTATACAATCCTATCTCCTAATCCAGTATTCCTCAACTTGGTCCCCTCTTGATAAATTGATCTTTAATGCATCAGCACACAGGGGTCAGTTATAGGAGTTGAAACCCAAGACATCTGGCAAATATTAAGATGAAGAAGACTCTTGTTTGTTTGCCAAGATGGTGGCTTGGGTTGCTAAATCTTATTTCCCTGTCTCTGGCCAGGTCTTCTCACGGTGGATCCTGCCAAACGACTGAAAATGTCTAACTTACGCTACAGTGAGTGGCTCCAAGATGGAAGCGCCCTTTCTTCTACCCCGCTCATGACGCCAGACATTCTTGAGAGCTCTGGACCCGCTGTGCGAACGGGTGTCAATGTCACATTTATGGTGAGTATGCCAGCTTTCAGACTGGAAAATTAACTTTCAAGGGGATACATGGGATAATGTGTGGTTTTACGGGGTGGGGGCTTTGGAGATAGGGGAGGGCCACCTCCTTGCCATCCAAAACTATCAAGGACCCCCAAAGGAGCCTCTTAAAGATTAGCATGATTTCTCACTTTTTTGAGGGAAAAATGCAAAAATTACAGGCTATGGATTAAAATAGGCTTAGCCTCAGTCTGTCTTTGCCCAGGAGTAAAGATATGTAATTATGATCTAAGGGCTTGTTAATAATAAAGTGGGTGGTTGGTTCCATTTCCAATCACTATGGACTGGACGTGAAATCTTGCTTTGTTGTGACCAAAGAAATACAGGTAGTCCTCATCTTACGACCACAACGAGGAGCAGAATTTCCATTGCTAAGCAAGGCAATTGCTAAGCGAGCTGCACCTTATTTTATGACCTTATTTGCCATGGTTTCCATCCAAATCAACTGATTCTACCACCAGTGATTTAAACACTGCCTTTGATTAAAAAAATCACAGTGTCTCTCTCTTTTCTAGGCCTTTAATAAAGGGAAACGTGAAGGATTTTTCCTGAAAAGTGTGGAAAATGCTCCTTTGGCCAAACGGCGTAAGCTCAAGATGTCCAGCACTGGTGCTGAGGGTCGCCGCAGCAGCAGCAGTTCCTCCTCCTCCTCCTCCTCGGGGTCCTCTATCTGTCCCCCCAAAGCGAAGATCCCCACCATTCGCCACGACCCTCCCTCATAGCAGCCGGGGAAAGGGTTGAACACTGAAACGCTGGCTGGGAAAGGGGTATTTATTGTCTATGTTGCTGTTTTGGGAGGGGGAGCGTGGCTTCCACTCCCCCACCCCCATTTCTACCCCCCAATGATGTGGTATCTTCATTTAGAAGGGGGCACATTTTTGCAGCTCAATGGGTCTGTTCTTTGCCAGAAGGGAAGGGAAAATACCGTGTTGATAGGCAGAGCTTTGGGGTGGCAAGCCCAAGGCTGATGAAGATTCTGGCAAACACCTTTGATGAGTTTAAGTGTTCCCTTGATTTCCATGCCAGATCATCGATTCCACCACCAGCCTGCATCCCCTTACAAGGACACAGTGGATGAGGTTTTTGCTAGTTGGACGGTTTTAATGGAGGGAGCGCTGCAATTTTATTTCAATCCACTGCTTTTCTGCATGCAACAGGGCTGGTCCTGTTTCCTGAGCCCTTGACTGGCAGGTAGAGGTGAGAAGAGCAGAGAGGAATAATGGCCCTCATCTGGTGGTGAGCTGCAATTTTGCAATCCAAATATGAGGAATTATTAGCTAATAATTGCTGGGGGGAACAAGTTATTTTTATTCATGATTGACAGCATTTTTTTTAGTAAGCAGGAATAGGAAGGGGTTTGCTTCTTCTGAGTCCATTCTGGGGGAGAAGGGAGAATATTTTAATTTCCTCCAGTGGAATACCCTTTTATTTTTTTTCATCCACATATTCCTATGTCTGATACAGAACTTTAATAGGTAGAGCTTAGCGTCAAGATACGTTTAGGTTCAGACATTACGCTAAGCCATTCCAGCTATGATTAGGGTGAATTTGCACATCACACTAAGGCAAAACCAATCAGATCAAATGGTAGGTTGGCGCAATGCTAATTACATCCAGGGAACATCTTAAATAAGCTCAACCTGTTGTTTAAAACAAAGGAGCAAAACATGTTTTATTAAGACAAAACTCTAAATCTCATTTAGAAGGATGTTAGGGTTAAGGGATATATAGGTAGTCCTTGGGTTATAACCATTCATTTAGTGACCATTTGAAGTTACAAAGGGGGTGAAAAATGTGACTTACCCTGGTCCTCACAGTTACCCCACAATTATGTGATCAAAATTTGGGCACTTGGCAACTGGCATCTGTTTATAACAGTTGAAGAATCCCAGGATCACCTAATTGTCATTAAGCAAAGTCAGCGAGAGAAGCCAAATTCACTTAACAACTGTGTGACTCACTTAACTGCAGTGATCCGCTTACCAACCATGGCAAAAAAAGGTCATAAAATCAAGTGCAACTCTCTTAACAACCCCTTTGTTTAGCAATGGAAATTCTGGTCCTAATTGTGGTCATAAATCAAAGATTACCTGCTTGTATGTATGTGTATATGCATAAAAGAAGCCAAAAAACAGAATAAGATCCATCAATCTATTTTTGTGTTCAGAGAAAGAAGCCAAATAGGAAATATAACAGGAAAGTGCATTCTGAAGGGGAGGAAGGGTCTCTTTAAGCGACACCCCCCATCAATCATAGAATTATAGAGTTGAATCTTGAGGATTCTTCATCTCTTCATGAAATGGGACAGTGGGGTCTTGATTTCTTGCCTTAAGACTCAGATCTATTTTTCTGGGTGAATCTGGCAGTTTGGGGAGGGGTTGAAAGGGAGAGTATATTTTTAAGAAAGCAAGAGCAATTTCTGTCTGTCTGTTTAAATATATATATTGAAGGCAAGCATGGGAGTGAATGCGTGCAAGGTAGCGTCTTTGAATCTAGAATTTTGTGCAAGAGAGGGCAGAAGCTTGCCTTCATCCCCAGTTTAGGTGGAAATAAAACAAGTTGAAATTTAGAATGGAAAAAAGGGCATCACGTTTAAGTAGAATTCTGTTCACAGGCTTGCTTACAGAGTAGATGTTTATTTAAACCCTTATTTTTCACAAAGGAAAAAACTATTTTTTTAAAAAAAACCCTCTGAATTCTGCTCAGGTTCTATTTTAAGCAAATCACAGACTTTACTTTGCATTCTTAAAGTAAATCTAGAAGGGGCTTTTATGTCTCTCACCATCTCTGGTTACACATCTATAATCTTCCTACAGCAGTATTAATTGTAATTATTTTTAATCCCCTATTGCTTACACTATCAGGGCAAAAAATATAATGTTTAAAATTGACTTGGTATGCCTTTGTATTCCAAATAGAAATTTATTGCACAGGTCTTTGTATGCAGATTTGGGTAACTTAATATATGCTACATAAGCATTTAGATGAGTATGTATTTAATGTAGAAAAACTGGAGCCTTTCAGAAAAGTCAGAGCTGTAAGTTGCTAAATTCCCAGCTGGGAATTTGACAAGATATTAAGAATGGAAGGCAGGGAGTTGAGAAATAGTATGATCTGAAACTCCTAAAGCTGTAGACAGGTGAGTGTAAGGGATATTAATAAGAAAAATGGTCTGTTTTAAATTTTTGAATCTGAATTTTTTTAAAAATGTAACTGTATAAAGAGCATTAAGAAAATATTCTGAGAGAATGGTGGAAGAAAGAGAGAGTCATATAGACACTTTAAAGGGAAGTGCAATTAGAAATGTATTGTTACTTGGACAATGAGGGGAAACAGAGAAAGGAGCAGCATTGCCCAGCTCCAGAAAAATGGAAATTGTTCACTGTTTTTTCATAGGCTGCTTGCTAATCCACTTTAAAAAGGAAGTTTAATAGTACTTTAATAATTTGGAAGAAGTTTAAAAGAATCAGCATCGGCTGCCATCAAAAATTGATATATTGTGATATATATCATATCCTGTGATAGGATAGTGATAACTCACTTTAAAGAGAAAACTTCAGCCAAGCAAAGTTTGCTTTTTTCTCTTGTTCTCTTGGTGCTTAGGATGAGAGAGCAAAACCAGAGAAAGCTCTGGCGAGACCGTTTCTCAACTTTGGCAGCTTTAAGATAGGTAGAGTTCAACTCCCAGAATTCCCCAGCCAGCTCTGGGAGTTGAAGCTTACCCATCTTAAAGCTGCCAAGGTGAGAAATCCTGGTCTAGACCAGTTCTAGAATTTTTCTTCTTCAATGTGATACAATGTCTTTCTCCAAAGATGGAGAATTTCTAACATTGCTCCCAAATATTTTGTCCTGGAAGAAGCACGAGAAGGAGAAGACTTGATGTGTTCAATCACAGGATCTTGCAGGAATCATTTTTCCTCGCAAGTTATATCATGCATTTTCTCCAGCACAAAAAAATCCATGCTTAGCTTTGACTCCTGGGGAGAGTGGGTGGTTGACAGAGGATCTCTTGAGCACGGCTTCCTTCCCCATTTTTAACCAGCATTATGTGAACTTGACGTGGTGTCTTGATCAAGAGATTTGAGAAAACACAAGCATTTTTAGCGAGGCATCGTCTGCACCCATATTAATGAAAAATCAGTTTCTCCATAGGAGGGAAGATATACTATGTTCATCCTGTTTCTACACCAGTTTAAAATAATGCAGATGTTACCTTCAGAAGTTTAGCCAGCTGTTTCCCTCCTTGAGTTTTTGCACTTGGCAGCTGTTTTTATGTGAGGAGCAAAGGAGCTCTTCCTTCTGTGGGGCAAACGAGTATCCGTGCCTGTGCACGTGGGTGTATATATACATGTGTAAGTCTTAACTGCCATATGCACTCCATTCTGTGCCAAGGAGGAGATGAGTGAGTGGAGTGCATCCTTTTACATCCTTCTTTTAAGTAGCACAAGAGGCCAAGAGCTATCTGTCAGGGGTATCTGATCCATGCAACCAAACCATGTGTATTTTTTATTTGAAAATAAAACTTCCCTCTGAAGCCAAAACACTCCTATTCTGTGATCCGCAATTCCTTTCAGCATTTTGTCTGCAGAAAAGGCTTCCTCAATGACAGAAAAGACTGGCCAGATTTGGCCCAAAGGGATAAATTTGGAAATACTCAGCCCCACCATATGTATATCAAAGGAGTACAAATAAAACTGAAACATCAAAAGGTCACTCTTTCATGCCACTCTTTCATGTATGTACAGTATGTGCAAGTGTCTTAACCAAATTTGTTTTAGCAAAGACCATCCATAATTATTTTTCAGTCTCTGTATTAAGATTCAACTAGAAAATACAGGAAATATGTACACACAAATTAAACAAAACACAATTTTAGAACAAAATGGCTTCTTCAGGCAAAAGTATTAATTAGTCAGTACTAAATACTTGTCACTTTAGCCTATGGAAGCTGTTTTCTCTGTTTTTTCCTATTTTTGAATACTGCATTCAAATTTCCGATATTTTCTGCTTGTATTCTAATAGAGACAGATATAGTCATTATACCATTGCTAAAACAGCAAATCTAATGGTGGCCTAAGGCTTTTGCACAATACTGTATGTATGTATGTACGTATCCCTGCTCAGTACATTCTCTGGAAATTTACCATTCTGAATTTAATTAACAGTCTTCCCTTTAAATGATCCTCTTCAATTGGGTGGGGCTGGAATGCCCATCACTAACAAAGGTGGATATACTGGCTGAAAACTATAGGTTTTCCACATCTTGGAGGAGGCAGATTAAAAGAAAAACCACGAATGGCTGTTTTAAGGAATCTGTAGCCTACGTGATGAAAGTGGAGTATCTAAGCAAGAAAAGCAATTCTGAAAACTAATTTCTAAGCTACTGAAAAGTATGACACCCCCCGTTCTCTCCAAAAGCCTGTGTTCATGATATCTTCATAAGCAGATCGGCTCCACGCGTTTGAAACACAAAGTTTATTTAAAAGAAGAAAATAAAAAGAAACCTTACATCAACTGGAATGGAACAGAAGCATTCCCTAAAGCCATGGAAAGGGGTTTTTTTGAGGTGGGGTGAAGGAGGAGGATGGTACTGATTTGGTTAACAATTACAATATATCCAAGATATGCAGATAGTTCGAGGAAGACAACTGTTGATGGTGTAAGTATGCTCTCAGCTGCATACCACAACAGTCCATGAATGCAGAGGGATGGGGGAAGACCGGCATTTTGCAAGGCGGGGGTTGAACTTGGAAAGTGGGGGGGCAGCTTCACCTCTCCCACCCACCTCATGTCCAAGTCCTCCCACGCTAAGAGCTTAATCCTGCTCTCCACAGAGGCTCTGAAGCACCCTCCCAGTTGCCACACCTACCCCAGGCACGAGAAGGGAGGGGGAAGGGGAGCAGGAATTGGCCACACACTGCTAAAGCATTGATGAGGCATGAGTTGTACATAGATAGGAGGGACTGGGGAGGATCTCAATGGGAAGCAGACCATCCTTCCATTCTGAACAGGT
>JANHZU010003187.1:3323-14268 GCA_032468055.1 Acrochordus granulatus
CTGAGCCAGGGAGGACAAGTGGTGGAACAAAACCCAGAAGGGCTCCAGGTGCATCGCCAAACTGCTATGATGACACTGTACCCTCTTGGGACAGAGGTGCTAAAGCATCAATGCCAAAAGAAAGAAAACAGAAGCTGTGGAAACCTTACGGGGAAAAGAGATACCACTGTAAGGCAGCCTGACTGTATCCAAGCAGCAGCCAAAGATAACAAAACACTGGAGAGAAGAGACTGTGAAAGCCAGAGGCTCTGATGGCATTCATGGCACTGAAAAAAGTGACTTATAACCGGTCCTCAGACTTATGACTGTCACAGAAGTAAGAACTGGCAGCTCCCCCAGCAATCTAAAGCTATCTTTCAAGGGGCTCCCTACTCTCTTCCTAAAATCCAGCGTTCTATAATGCATTTTGACTCTTGTAACTGAAGCCTGGAAGGAGATGGCCCTTCAAGCTTGCTATCTCTGAAGGCAGAGCTGGGGCGTGCCCTGTTGGCCCCTCCCCACACCCAGCCTCCAATTCCTGCCTACCCACCAAAGGAGGACCATGTCCCTGAACAAAACCAAAGGCAAGGAGACAAGGAGAGAAAGAGATGATGACCACAGGAAGGAGTTAGGGGCTTGCCCAGAGACACACTTCCTTAATCTTGCAATTTCTTTGCTATCTGCCCCCAACAGCCTCCAGCAAGTAAACAGGCCTGATGCTTTCTCTGCCCATTCAAGTGGCAATCACAAAGTGGCCCACATGGCTAATCTGCCTCCTTTGCCCCAGATCCTCCACCCTGCAACATCTCTGCCCATCAGGAGAAGCCCCTTCTCAGATTCAGCCACAGAAAAGGAGAGAGAATGAGAGGGAGAGAGGGAGGGGGAGAGAGAGAAATGTAGCAGCCTACCCTGGAAACTTTTTTTCCCCTCCTTCCAAACCAAACAGTAACAGGGCACTTCTGTGCCAGCCCGACCCACCCAAGTTGAGAGTTTCAGAGAGCAAGGGATTCTCCCCTTGCAGGAAGAGAAACGAAACCAAACCAGAAAACAGGAACAGAACTCCTTTCTAAACCTCCTGCTTTGCTGTTCCAGAGCAAAGAAGAGAAGGGAGGAGGGGGAGGAAGGCCAGAGAGGTGGTTTGTTCTTTCTTCTGCTGGAGGGCAACAAACAGCAGCAGACAAGCAGGTGCACAAAGGGGTGGGGGGAGAACAAGGCAGTTGGCTTGGCGGTCACATGGCCGTGCGGGTTGGAGTGCTAGGCTGGTTCAACCGCAGCGTCTTGCATAGCCAGCCAGCAAAATCCACTTCTTCCACTTCGGCACACTTGATGAAGGTGTGATTCTGAAAGCAGGAAAAAAAACTAGAGAACATAGGGACCACAGGCATCGGGGTGTGATGCCCAAGGGAAGTACAGAGAGGGAGTTATGGGATTCCAGAGGGCACCCAAAACAAGAATCGAAACACACAGACTCCCCCTCGACTGAAGCCCTGTTCTGATGTTGGTGCATTTGCTAGAACTCCCTTCCCTTTCAAACCTTTCTCTGTGGGACTTTTGAAAAGCACACAGACAATGTCAGCTGCACTACAGGTAGCCCTCGACTTACAACCATTAAGGTAGCAATCATGTGAAGTTACAATGGCACTGAAAAAAGTGACTTGGGACCAGACCTTACAACAGTCCCTGTGGTCACCTGATCAAAACTGAGTGCTTGGCAACTGATCTGTATTTGACACTATAGTGCCCAGGTTCTTGTGATCACCATTTGCAACCTTCCCAGATGGCTTCCAACAAGGAAAATCAATGGAGGAAGCTGGATTCGCTTAATGACTGCAGTGATTTGCTTAACAATCATGGCAAAAAAGGCTGTCAAACTGGGTGCTACTCATTCAACAATCAACTTGCTTAGCAATGGAAATTCTGGTCCCAATTGTTGTCATAAATCAAGGACTGCCTGTAAGTGTGTGAGAATCCTATCTAAATTCTGGCTCTACAAACTTGATGGGGAGCCGCGGTTCTACAGCACAGCAACCCGACCTACCATGGCCATAATGAGGAATGCTGACAGTTGCAGCTCATCAGCATTTGACCCTAATGCTTGCAAAATGGGTCTCAAGTAGCAGATGGCATTTTAATTTCATCTAATTACAAAAAAGGGGGGGAGAGACTGCTCCAAGGGAAATAGAAATCAGACAGCTATTTTATGATTGATTTTAGCCCTGTTTTCCTGTTATGATCCTGTTTTGCCAAGGTAGGGTGCGCTAAGAGTGGAAACCCCCATGTTTAAGGCTTCTTAAAAGTCAGCAACTCTGTAAAATTTGTTCTTTGTAGATAGCGGACAACTCCTTCAATGTACACATGCTTTAGAAGGAAGTAAAACCCAATCTGCTCTTTTCGCCAAGTCCCACATTTCTCTCTTGCACGCTTATTCACAACTAGCATTCTCCAAATGAGAGGTACTCATGGGTTCCAAGAACATTCAAACAAGAAATGCTAGTGATGAGAAACTGGAAGCCTATCTCAGCACTGCAGAGCTGGAGACGGCTTTCTTGAGTGGAGATAAGGGGACAATCAAGTTCTGTGTTGAGCCCACTTTCTGTTTCTATACAGAACAGTGTTTTTCAGTGTTGGCAATTATGAGATGTGTGGACTTCAACTCTCAGAATTTCCCAGCCAGCCATCTTAAAGTTGCTGAGGATGGGAAGCATGGCTATAGAAACTCATCCTCTGTTTCCCATGGAGTTTTCCATTTTTCCAAAGTCTTTAACGATTTGTTTTGGGCATGGGAATTCAGAAGACGTTACATTTCAGAGTCCTTACCGTCCTCTGGGTTCTTACAGTTTGGGATCATTTCAAAAATGGCTCACAATCGGCACCTTGGGTAAGGCGATTGAAGAAAAAGAAAAACTAAAGAGAAAACTCTTCAGATTTATCTTTGGAACTCACTACCTGGGAAGGAAGAAAAATTTATTTTGTTGGCCTCCATGGCCAGTGGTGGTGTGGCAGGACCCTGTTGCTCCTCAACCTGAGACCATCTCCTCTCTTTTGCAAATAAATTCTGGAAGGAAAGGATTCTTTATCCAATTCAGAGCTTTTCCCTGGACAATTTATACAAACTTCGTGTAATTCTCAGGACTTTCCGCACTTAGGACTATAAGGACTAACCAGGCTGCAGTTCCTCAAAGAACACATCAGTGGAACATATTTATGCTCACAAGAAGGAAAGAGTAATAGTGAAACAAGTAGAAGATAGGCCCATCTGCCTGAGAACTGTGCAGAGATTTGGATTTTAGTGTCAGAAATTAGGTATTTGAACACACAAATCTACACTTCTTACCATCAGCATCTTTAGATCTGCCCGTTCAGCAGGGTTTTTAATTAAGCTGGAAAAAAGAAGCAGGTTGGTCATCTATAGCCTCTGCAAGGTGTCCATAAACACATTCCTTGGGGTGTCCACAAGTGTTTGGGAGTGCTACATGTGCAAGGCTCTCATCAGCTGTGCTAACCCAACTCCATCCACACAGCTTATTCATAAATAAGGTCATATGAAGAGCAAAGAGAGGCCTCATCCCCAAGGAGAGAGAGGAGCCAACAGCTTTTCAAACAGCAATCAGATGTTACCAACCACCCACCCACTCTAAGTGGCTACTCAGTAGCTATGGTACTTATTTTTTGAAGGCCATCATTAGAAGACTTGGGCAAGTCATCATCCTGAGCCTGCATGTTTTCAGGAGATGCAATCACACATATTCTACCTTCCTCCCTCACCTTAATCCCAAGATTTTGTACTTCCCACTGAAAAAAGCAAGACTTCTTACCATTTATTTACAAACTCCTGGAATTCTTGGGTGAAAACCCCATTCGGCAGTTTTGGAGGTGGCTGAAAGACGCAGGAAAAAGCCAAGGTGAGGTGCCTTGGGATTTGGGAAAAGCTACATCATTAAGGAAAAAGCTTTGGGAGTGAGGCAAGGGGGTCATGAAAAAAAAACCAGAACTTCTGAAGAATGACAAGGAGTCATATGTTGTTCTTGGGACCTGACAACACTGAAGGTTTTACTGTGTCCAAACAGCTTAGGTAATTTAACAATTGATGTTGCACATAAATGATTGGTGTTGCTTAATTTTACAATGCATACAAAGGCTGCAATTAAGGAAATGAAGTAAATAAAGTATTTGGAAATGAATCAATGCACTGTTTGTGGCAATAATGTGCTCCCACGGATTCATACAGGTAGTCCTCAACTTATGACCAATTGCTAAGTGACCCATTTGAACTTACAACAGACCTCCCTGAAAGGTACTTAAAATCTGTTTCTGAAGTTCTGACAGCCTCCTCTTGATCATGTGACATTTTGTGCACCTGGTAACTGGTCTGCATTTATAGCTGTTTGCAGTGTCCCATGGTCACATGACACAAAAATACCCCAAAGTGAACAAAGGGTTCACTGAACAACTGTGACGTTTGCTTAATAACTGCTGCAAAAACTATTGTAAAATCAAGTCAGTCATGTGAGCTTTATGACCATCATGACTTAGTCACTTGATTTTGGCAGCATATACTGTAAATCACATATAAATAAATGACTACAATGGGCAGGCTCCATTATGGTCAGACGTCAAGGACTACCTGTATGTTTGGAGTGATTTGAACATATTTATGTAGGAATATGTCATTAGAATAAAAGAATCCTTCGCTGTTCAGGCTTTGGAAGGGAGTAAAGTTTAAGTGATGGAGGCTTCTGGGCTTCGCTGGTAGAGAAGAAAAACCTGGAAAGGTTTGGGTGATGAACAACTCAGGATGGTTTTGGGCCTCGGCACTGAAATCCACCTGTTCTTCCTCATTATTCATCATTCAAGACCCCAAGGAATGCTCTCTGAAGAATGAGATGGGGGCTTGACCATGTTTGCACTTTGCAGTGAACAGAAATAGTCCTGGGGGAGCCACACTACTCATAATGTTGCCTTCTTACTTCCTATGTATTTATTTCCATCTGCATGCTCTTCATTTCTTTCCACAAAACCCAAAAAGAATTGTTCATCTCTGTGGCACCACTCTTTCCTCCTTATTGCTCTATGACAAGAAAGATTTGGGCTCCTGGTTTTCCTTTTTGCATTTTAAAATGCATGAACATGTCTTTCCCCTGGCAGTTTAACAGGCCCAGCACATCTTCATTCACCCCTTCTTTCTTTCCCCTTATTTTTACTGAGACTGAAAAAGTACACAGGTACAGGCTTGTGTTGTTCCCATTTTACTAGCAACATATTTTATACACAATTAGACATGAAGGACATTATAACAGAGGACAAATTAGACACTTCTAACTTATGGATTCAATTAAATGGGTGTGGTACAACACAGAAAGTTTAAATTGGTTGGGGGCCTAATTGATTAAATCCAGGTGGACAGAAAAGAAAGAAAAGCTCACAAGACAGAAGAAGCAGGCCAGCAGAACCCCCTGGCCACAAAACACAAAAAGCCAGATATTTCACCAGATCTTGATCCACCCACCAGACTGTTTTAATTCCACACCCCCAGTTACATGATTTAAAGGCATGAAGCAAATGACTAACCCACAGAAGAGAGTCAAAATGTCTTCTCCTCTTAGCCACTCACCTCATTCACAATATAGTCAAGCAATTCAAATATGGCCATGGCAGGTCGACTGTCCATCCCATGACCTGCAGGGTTCAAAACAGCAAAGGACGGATGAAAAACTGTATACATACAACATGCCAAGAATGTCCCTCCCATCTCCAAGATTTCCATCTTCAAGAAGCCACAAGAACATTTAAGGGAAATCCAGCACAAATTGAAGCATGGCTGGTTGGTCTTGTAGCCTAGAATATGTCCCAGGGAAGCGGCAGCATGCTTTTGAAATGGCCAGTTCCAGCTTCTACTAGCAAGTTATGGGTTAATATGAGATAGAGAGAGAGGGGAGGGGGAGGAAAAGGAGTCCTGATATAGGGTAGAAGACTGGGCTGAAACAGCCAGTACCTTGATCCTTTAAATAGACCTTCATTTATATAATTTGTTGTTACTCTATGATTTGTGGTTACCATTTCTGAACAGATCCCCCATTTTCTTTTTAAAGCCAGATAATCAAGAAAAGCTTGATTACCTGATTTCTGAAAACCTTTTCAGAAGATGACAATGATGGACAAAACAAGATGACTTCTAACAATTCTATTAAGGTCCTGTCCTTCCTCCAAATTCTGAATAGGGCACAAGTAATGTTTCCTGAATCTTTTCTCCTTAAATGCAACTCATGAAGCTAAACACTAGACTAAGAAATCATGGCTGGCCTAAGTTATCCAGGGAATGTTTCATGGCCGAATGAGGATCTAAACCAGAGTCTTCCTGCCAAAATCCAACACTCTGGCCACTACTCAGATAGGCTTGAGGTTTCTGGGAGGCCACAAATGAAAGACAGAGGGAGGGCTCAAGGGACTTCAGCCTGCCTTGGCCAGGAAATCTTTTGTTTTTATTACCAACAGCATCTCAAATATCATATTGATACCAAGTAGTGAGGCCACTGCATGACCACACATATCCTAAAATGCTTAGTTCCAGAGGGGCCCATCAGAAATCTGTCCATCTCTGCCACACTTTCCACCAAATATGCTTTATTTTTATGTACTAAAAGAGCTGTGGACTGTGGTTGCCAGATGTTCCAGTGATAATCCCCATGCTGCCTGAATGATTCACAGTGATGTATAGGCTTCTGGAACAGCTGGCAGGTCATGGCAACATGGCAGGAAGCAGCTCTGCAGTCTACAAGACAATTAAACTCCATTAATTAGAGGAATTAAAAGAGCCAGTTTGATCTAGTGGTGAAAGCCTAGTGAAATAGTGCCTAGTGAAGGCCCCAGGCTAGAAACCAGAAGATGGTAAATTCTAGTCCTGCCTTAGGCTTGAGAACAGCTGGGTGACTTTGGGCCAGTCGATCTCTCTCAGCCCACATTGTCTAGCTGGTTGGTCAATTCTTGTCACAACCAATGGATCAACACTAATTGAAAAACACTAGGGAGAAGAAGAATTAGAGGAATTATCCACAATTTAGCTACCAGGGATTAGGCTTCCTTCAAAAATTTAAAAACAACAACAGTGATATAATTTCAATTGCCAGCAACTTCCCAGGAATTAGGTCCTACCACTGACAGGACGTCCTGGAGGCCTGGGCCGTGGAGAGATGCTGTAGGATTCCCCTTCTGCCCCATCAACGATGGGACGACCAAAGATCACTTCCAGTTCCTTGCCATCTGGTGGGGGAATGGGATACCTTCCAATTGACAGCTCCACCAGGGAGAGGCCCATACTCCAGATGTCCGACTGAACAGAATAATGAGTGCCTTGTAAACGTTCAGGCTGCAAGCAGTCAAAAGAGATGTGGATTAGTACTCTCTTGCAAAACACATCTATCAATCCCAGTGGCTCCTTCGACCTAGAGGTGTCTGCTGATACACACCTATGCCAGATATTTATAGCAAGCCAGCAGAAACAGGAGGACTGAATTTTAAAGAGGTTTCCCTGTCATGATAGATACTGAGTTAATTACTAGAAGTAAAAAAGAACAGCTCTTCAGAAACCAGGCCAAGAATTATAATAATCTGTCTAGAGAACTTTGCTTACTGGATAATATGCACATGAATAAAAAGCAGAAAATACAGATGTACTTAATAGATATTGTAAGATGCCTTCACTTACAATTGAGAAAAGCTGTGTTTGTGCTGCCTTTGCTCTTACAATATACACTAAACTACTGAAATTTTGGCTGGAAATGATTTATTATTTAATTGATAGGATGCCCAACTCTTAAATCACTTGACTCTTACTTCCTAAATTACCACTGAAAAACTCTGTTGTAAACCATCTACCATCACACTCTGGTAAACAACAAAGAACTAAATCCAATTGCCATAGATTAAAAGCCCCCAGACATCTACCATTGCCCACACTGCCAGACTGGGTGAGGGTGACAAACACTCCAGTCCATGTGTTGATTACTTTCCAAAAAGAAGTATTTAAATTAATGTGAAATAACATATTTTAACTAAATTGTCTTCGGTAATGCATCCAAGATGAATCTTCTTAATATCACTAGTTTGGTATCATATATGCTTTAATACCTGCAGAGCTAGAAGTCTACTTGTTAGGCAACTTCCCTTGACAAACACATTTATTTATTAAATTTATTTGCCGCCCAATTCATTATAGCGACTCTGGGTGGCTCACAATAGATTCATGATAAAAATCAATATAACAAAAATACAATATGAAAATGCAAACAAAAAAGACAACAATAAAACATAAAATTTGCAAAATAAAAGAACAAGATGGAGGAGCAGAAAGAGGTGAAGTCTTCAGTCCAAAAACCATAGCTGTCTGGTCCCCAAGCTAACTCACAGAGCCACATTTTTAGATTTTTCTTGAAGGCCAGAAGAGTGAGAGGTGACTTCACCTTGAATGGAATGATGTTCCAAAGGCAGGACCCCCAGCAGAAAAGGCCCATCTTCTGGTCCCCACCAGCCGAAATTCCTTGGCTGACGGGATCAGAAGCATACTGTTGGCATTGGTCCAGTTAGCATAGAAAGTAAAATTAGAATTCCAATCAAGCAAGAACACTTATAAGCCCTTCACTTTTCATTTTGTTTCTGCTATCTGCAGAAATGACTCAGTCATCTGAGAAGGTCCATCCATTTTGTTTACATTACGCTGCACCTTGGCTTTGTTGCTTTAATAAAATACCATCAGAAATCAGGTTTTGCATTCCAGGCTTACTGAGAGATCAAACTAGGGCACAGGAGGAGCTTCCTGGTTGCTTAGTTCCTACTACTGGCAATGGAAGCAAGAGAATGGTTCACCAGCCAAGCATGCACATACACAAAATCAGAACTGTAAAGTGTATTTTGTTGCCTTAATTTAACCATTTATATGGCAATTGTTTGTAATTTAACCATTTCTATGGCAATACAAATGTTTGAACTTCATCAGATAATGATGAACTCAAGGCTTGGGAAGTGCCAATTATTGCTGAAAATGTGAAGGCATTCACAGCCCAAAAGAAAAAGAAACACTTGGGATCAGAAAGAAACAGCTACACTTAAAGGAAGACATTGTATTAAGGCAATGTTTCCCATGCTGGCTGGGGAACTCTGGGAATTGAAGTGCACACTTTTTAAAGTTCCTAAGGTTGGGAAACACTGGTTTAAGGTAATGTAACTGCAATATAGCTCGACAATGTTCATTATGTCATCCCCACATCAGCTGTCATATAGTAACAATCGCCAGCCACTGGACAAGCTTTACTTGTTCTAACTCCTTCCTTAAAAACAATACATAAGAAAGCCAGAGGACCTACAGACATATAGGATCGGGTGCCCACAAAGGAATTCGCCATGGAGTCGATGAGCTGCCCGCTGACTCCAAAATCACACAGCTTAATCTCTCCTCGGGAATTCACTAAAATGTTAGAAGGTTTCACATCTGCAAATAAATTTTCAGAGATGAAGATAGGAGGAAAAAAACATTGTAAATGTACTCTTCAATGCCATTCCAGTTGTAGACCATTCTGGTGAAAGCTCTCTACAGTCTCATCCACATAATGAACACTGAAAAGAACTCTGCTTGATTAGAGCAAAGGCTTGTTTAATTATCTAAACTGTGGCCAGAATCTTGGATTAGATCAGTCTGCCTCAAGCTTAGCAACTTTAAGATTTGTGGGACTTCAACTCCCATAGCATGGTTGGCTGCGGAATTCTGGGAGTTGAAGCCCACATATCTTAAAGTTGGCAAAGTTGAGAAACACTGGATTAGATGGTCCAAATTTACTGTAATAGATAAACTAAGAAGTGATGGTCCAAACTGATGCTTCTGAGAAGCTCCCAAGGAAGAAACATTTTGACAGCAGCTCAGTCATGTGGGCTCCTACAATTCACGTTTCCAGTAAAGGAAGTAAGATACAATCCCTTAAGCAGCAGCCAAGGTTAACACTGTCTCCAGTGATTTGTCTAACCATCTTTTAATGCTGCCTATGTATTTGATTTCCTTGACTAAGAATTGTTTGCTTAGCAACTAGGCAAAGTTACAATGGATTTCCCTGGGGGTACTAATGACCTGGATTTGAAATTCTGATGATCACCTCCCCACGATCACATGACTGCACTTTGGGCACTCAGCAAATGGGCCACATTTAGGACCATTTACAGTGTCCTGCAGCCACGTGACCATGTTTTATGACAGTTATGTTGAAAAATGGCATTTACTTCCAGGTTTTAGTTCAAAGTGAACCACTGGTTTGCTTAACAACTACCACAAAAAAATACTAAAATCAAGTTGGTCATGTGGGTGAACTGATTTATGACTGTCATGAGTTATGACTGGCCTAGATGTTGTCCATCAATAAGAATACCATCCATGGTATTCTTCAAAGAACACCTTGCAATCACTCCCTCTCTGTTCATACAAAGGGATATAACTGTATAGAGACAGTTATAAACTCCACCCATGACTGATAATGTCCCAATAAACTTTTTTATGATTCAAGAAACTCGTAATGGAAACAAGCACCACCACCCCGCCCAAATTCTTCTTCCATTGCTGAACAGTAAAATTTGGAAGTCTTAAAACTGCCTCTGATGAATTTCAGAATCATAAAGAGCTGTTCTTAATAAGCAGCCAGCCTTTTTCTAGATGACAGAAGAGGCACCTCAAGAGCAACTGCCAGCAAGGAGGAAATGGTCTGTATAAGTGTAGTATCATACAGAACACAATTTCCAGATTTTTGCAACCCACTGCAATCCACAAACCAGATGGGGTAGCTAACTATCACAATAGTAAAAAATAAATATAAGGCATTTAATAACTGCCTCCACCCCTATGTAATGCTCCTGGTTAAACAATATGTAGAATCAAGCTTTGGAATAATGTCCAAGAAATCTATACAACCCTAGTTTACAAATACAGACTCCT
>JANHZU010003187.1:24243-39764 GCA_032468055.1 Acrochordus granulatus
CCTTCCAGCAATCCCATTCAGATTGTCGAGGCGGACCCGGCCGGGGTCAGCCACTCACTCGGAGCCGTCGCCTTCGCCGCCGGTGGGGCTGGGTCCCTCGGCGATCGTGGGGGTGATGTTGAGGGCCGGCGGCACCAGTTTTCTTTTAGCCGGCATGGCAGCGGCGGAGGCTTGGGCTTGTGTTCCGTTTCGCCTAGCGAGGAACTCGCCTCAGCAGCAGCACTGGCGTCGTCATCGCCCGGGTCTCTGCCCTAGGCGAGGCCGAGGCTGCACTCGAGGCCTAACCTCACAGCCCGGCCCTGAGGGGAACGCGAAAATGCCAGGGTAGGAGAGGAAGGGGGCGTGGCTGAAGCGGAGGGCGCGCGCGGGCGCGCGAGGGAGAAAGAGAGAAAGGTCTCCTCCCACGATCTTGCTGTCCTGCAATTGGCTGGCGCTCTTGCCGCCACCCCGTTCGTGATTGGTCGGCAGCCCCGAGAGTTGAGGCGCGTGCGCGCGCCCTTTTCCCGATTGGCCGGGCGCTGGAAGAGGAGGGCTGAGGAGCCGCTGAGCGCGCCCGCGCCCGCTCGTCCAAACGAGGAAACTCTCCTCGCGATTGGTCGAATTTCAGGAGTGAAGGAGACGTTGAGTGAGAGACGCGTGCGGAGAAGCGGGGGGAGGGGGGAGAAAAAGGAGGAGAGGGAGGAAAGTCTCGCGAGAGTAGGTCGTGTTTCCCCGCCCCCAAACAGGACTGAAATCAAGCTTTGTCCTCAACCGCCGCAGGAAAGGTTGGCGCATGCGCATGGCAAAGCAGGAGCGCGAGCTAGGGAGAAAGGCGGGAAATTATTTTGACGCGCCGGCAGCCGACAGCCCCAGGTGCTCGTCAGTGGAAGCTCAGCCTAAGGTGAGGCGGCAGCTCCTGGGCCTCCTGTCAGCCCGCGCAGTGGGCGTTTTTGTAACAAATCTCTAACAAGTGTCCTCGAGGGTTTTTTTCTCTTTCAACCAGAGATTAAATCCGCTCTTTTCTTGGCACCCCGAGAAATACCACATGATGAAGGTATTCCAGAGATGCCAGGGAAGGTGCTTCTTGCTGGACTTTCTAAAACGAAGCACTCAAAATGCATTTGGCCATGTCTGGAGAGGGGCTGCTTCTTCCACTGATGAGGGATCCAGGGGTGGCCATTTTTCTTGCCACAGAGTGATGCAGTGCAATGATCTCTAGAGGCACCATCACCATTCTAGTGCCCTGCAAGTGTTGTGTTGGCTGAGAATGATGGGAGCTTAGTTACAGAGGGTGCTGGATGAAACAGATTATCTGGACTTTTTTCATTGTGGGTTCAGGCCAGGATATAGTTATGCTCACTGAAAAAGTGACAGCTGGTCTTCGCATTTACAACTGTTTTGATCAGGATTTGGGCAATTGGCATGTATTAATCACTGTTGCAACATCCCAGGATCATGTGATTGCTATTTGTGATCTTACCAACTGGCTTCCACAGACAAAGTCAATGGGAGAAACCAGATTCGCTTAACTGCTGAGTGACTCATTTAACAGCCATGGCAGAAAAAGGTCATAAAGTTGGGCATGACTCACTTAACCAGTGCCTTGTTTAGCAACAGAAACTCTTGTACAATTGTGGTTGTAAGTTGAGGATTTCTTGTACACTGCGTGCACTAATCATAATAATCTCCACTCCTAGCTGGTTAGCGTGTTGCTGTTGAGGCACTGACCTGACCTGTTGAGGCCTGGAGGTTTGAGGCTCTGGATAGGGAAGCTCTGACTTCATCCTTACAAGACAGAATGACTCTGAGTTTTGGCCCTCAGTGCTCGAGTGATGTGTCATCAGTGATCCTGAATAGAGGTGAACTTCCCTGTATAGTGGAAGAGGAAGGAGATGCCATATGTTCAGGCAGACTTTAGGAAAGGCCAAGGAACAAGAGGCATGGCTCATGCATGCTAGATAATTGAGAAAGTCAAAAAATATAAAAAACTTTGATGTGACTCATCTATAAAATCAGAATCATGCAGACTATGTTTATTTCAGTAACACTATGAAAGCAAAAGTTGGAATTAGAGTAAAAAGAATACTGACACATTTTTATTTTGGTGCTGAAGCAGACTCTTGAGAAAACCATGGATACCCAAAGAAACATACACATGGACCACAGAACAAACCAATCTTGCCCGGGCTCCGATTATTAAAACCTTGTTCTCTTGAGAATCCATGATAGTGTGAAAGATGAAAAAGAAAACGAGAGGAATCAGCAACAAGGTAGATGGACTTGATTATAGTAGTGATAGTCTGCACTGAAGGCCCAGCTGGGGACAGTTCATGGAAAAGGTTTATCTATGTGGTCATTAAGAACTGACACCAACTTAATGGCATATAATTTGTAAAGCAAAAAAAAATATTTTTAAATGCTGTGTTGTTTCTTTGTCACCCAGGCTGGAAGATCCCTGAGCAAACTGCCACAATGTAACAGAAGAACAATTCAATTCAAAGTGGAAGGTGTAAAACCTACAGATCAGCCACAAACTGACCAGTCAATACAATATCTTTTAAACCTCAGTAGTAGGAAATTGACAACATCTCCAATAAAAGCCTTTCTGTGAAAAGCTGGGGGAACCAGGAGTCATTATTATGTTTGTTGAATGCTGAAATTAAAACAGCTGGAAAGGTCCCCTCAGGCTTCCACTGAGTCTTAGAAGTGAGGTGTAAAATATCACTCCTAGACCATGGATGTCCAATCTTGGCTTGTTTGGGTTGCACTGAGTGAAGAGGAATTATCTTGGGCAGCATATAAAATAGAATAAATGCATGTTTAAACTAAAAATCACATAATAAAAGTTTACGATCTGGTCGGGCCATATTACTAGCTGTCCAGGGCCATATTACTAGCTGTCCAGGGCCATATTACTAGCTGTCCAGGGCCATATTACTAGTGTCCAGGGTAGGACACACCTGCTCTAGACCAGAACAACAGGGCACTCCTCTTTTCTTCCATCTCTTCCTTTCTTTATGTCTCTTGTTAAGGTTTTCTCAGCACTCTTAACAGAATAGCCACACGCCCATCTAACCATCCTGAAACACTGGGGAAAATGGCTGTGTATGTGTGCTAGGAAAAGATTTGCACCGGCAGTATTGTTCTGTTCTCATTCTCACCCTCTATATTACCCTATCCATCTGCTGAGCCACTCACATTGTTCTCCCCACATTCCCATGGCAGCCAAACACCTCTTAGTCACTTAAAAATAGAAAGAACAGAACAGATTTCTCCTCTTTCAATAAAAGACAAATTGGGGTTTGCCTACTCGATAAACCAACGTGTGACACACACACACACAGAAGCATTGCATTAACACGTGCCTGGGTGAGAAAAAAACACATTACATAACTATCTGCATCTTCTGGTGGAAAAGCCTGCTTTTCCCTTTCTCCATTTATATCCCTATAAACTGATACATATCCATATTATTTATATCCAAAGTTCTCTATAGAAAAGTGAGGATGTGCAGAAATACACCTTAGTTTACAGTTATATGCTCCTTTGGGAAGTGATATCTGAGACATGTTTATGCAGTTAAGATATATACGTGAATATTAACATTCAGCTACAACATGTCACATAGTGCAAGCGGCAGGTTACAAGTGGTGTCCTGAAGTCTAAAGTAAACAGCACTTGAATGCCTATTCTCAATAGAATAAAATTTTGCTTTTGTGTGTCCAACTGCTAGCTTGTTTATGTATATTTTTTATGCAAAAGCAGACATGCTATTATTTTCTTTGGAGTTAACAAAGCATAGCTAGCATGGAGCAGTGAAGAACATAAAAATAGATAATGCTTTAAATTTTTATTATACTGTGATATATTAAGTTTCTCTTTTGTTTTCTTGGTGTCATAAAATGAAAGAGATTAAAAATACTTAAAACAGGAAAAAATTATTGGAGTTATCTTATTGAGCCAGGTTTGAAGCATAAACCAAGGAATAAAAAAGTAACCCTTTCACCTCACAATTTCTCTCTGCATGTTTTGAAACAGACACACTCAAAAGGACTGTAATCGCTTAGCAGATGACCAGAAATTGAACACTTGCGATTGTCAAGAAGGATGCACGTGCCAGCCAGTTACTCAAATCCTGGAGCAATTTAACAAGGGTCCTTGGTTTTGCTCTTGTTGCAAAAGACTAAATCAGCCAACATACTAAAATAGATACTGTATATAGGTGAAAGGTTTATTATTGTACATATTTGTACTGCAAACATTCCACTAAATGAGCATATAAACATAGAAATCTGCTTTACAGTGTTTTACATCAGTGCTTCTTAAAATATGCTCCTGGGATCCCTGGGGATCACCCAAGACCCTCTTTCAAGTCCATGAAATCAGAATTATTTGTCAACTCATGTTGAAAAATAGTACAATATCCAAATTCCATCAAACAGTTGTGAGAAACTAGCAATGAATGTATCAATCTTAATTTTTAATGCAGTAAGTATCAATAAGTAATCCATATAAACAAAAGCTATTTTGGGGTCCTGTATAATTTTTGAAAGTGGGAAGGGGAAAAAAGTTTAAGAAACACTCTTTTAGATTATTACTTTAAAAATATCAGAGCTACTAACTGCAGCAACTCTGTAATGGTTTAGGCAAAAAAATCCTGAAGAAAACCACATGAGCAAAAAGTAATTGGACAAAAGAAAAAGACTATTACAGATATTGTTTTTGCTGTTTTGTAAATATTTAAGCTATATTGGTTGCTTTTTTGCATGTTAAAAATCTGTTAATGCTTGAACTGCTTTTTTTGAAAAACGAGTTTTGAAGTCAAAGACACAAAGCAAAGATCTGTTTCTCCTAGCTGCGGCTGCTCACATTGAAGTGAAGAGAAATGGTTGTTGGTTTTTCTCTCCACAGTAACCTTGGAGAGCAGATGAGTAAAGCCCTTGTGATCAGGGTGAGGCTGAATGTGGCAAAGATTGGGGTGCAAGGGGCACCTTGACAAATGTGCTGGTGCCGGCATCATCTACTTATGCAATTGTCTTTTGGAATAAAGCCAATTGGTTGTCCAAAGGTAAGACTGATTTCTTTTTATCAATACATCTGCCTTCTCTTTCCTTGGTCAGGGATTACTTTATGCACATCTAATCAGCCAGGAAGTTGCAGGATCTTTGGTCAGGACTGCTTTGGGCTGTGCCCTTAAAATCTGTCATAATGGCTATTTGGAAGTGGGTTTGTTATACAGCAGTGGTCACTCAGGACACAGCAAGTCACCTGAGGGGAGACAGTGGGGCATATCTTATCAGATCTGTCCTCAAGATTTTCAGGCTTTTGTTTTCTGGGGAATTCTGGGATTTCTTAGAAGCTTATCAGTTTGACAATAGCAGTGATGTGTAGTCCAATATTTTTCTGAAATAAAAATGAAGACTTTTATGGATGTGGAACACACCTCTCAAAGATGAAGTGCCCTATAGTTTAGACACTGTATATAGGAACTGTAGATTTGCAGAATTACCTTTGTTTTCTGCTAGATTTTCAAAGTCATCCAACGTGGGGCTAAAAAGAAACAGACACATTTGAAGGATCCTGAGTCCATTAATTTTGAAGATCCAAACAGAATAGAGTTGACATTTTGTCCAGAGAAAAATCCATTCCTAATTAATCTAAGAGAGCATTGTTTTGTTGTTTCTGCTGTTGACATTTTTGTTGATTTATTTAGAGATCCAACAGTAGATTCAAATCTATCGACTGAACCCTGCCTTAGAATCTGAATGATAGGCTTTTTGATCAACAAAGCAACGTGGAAGGGATTCCTGTCAATATAATTTTTGAAAATCTTTCTTTATTCCAGATGTATCTTTGTAAGTCTCACTTTTTTTAAATGGAGAAATAGTGCCTGAGAAATGAATAAAAAATAGGACAGTACCCATTTTGGAAAACTCACTGTTCTTGGAAACAGGCTCTGAGACAAATACTCAAGAGTCTTTCCCCATTGCCATTGAACCTTGATGCAAATATGCTCCAACAGCCTCTTCCTTCTGCTATCTCCTCTCCTGAGGTTGGCTTTGTTCTGTCCCCAGCCTAGTGAGACAGGGTTAAGCTATTCTCAGCTCTACTTGTGATAAAGTAGCCTTTCCCACTTGTTCCTACCCTGTCTAATCTCAAGATACACAAAACTAGTTAGTATAGCAGATGAATCTAGTTATGGCCTTGCTGGCCATAACAGACCCCTGCTTTGTGGAAGATCACCAGATTACATGCCAGTTTCTCCAGGGAAGTGCCATTCTATCCAGAACTAAAGATGGAAATTCCATGGTACTGAAAGAAACAGGAACACACCACACACTCCATCTTGTCAGGAACAAGTTTAAGCCTGCTCCTCCCCATCCAGATCCCACCAGTCTCCAAACATTGGAGGAAGATGTTGACAGCATTGCCTTGACAACCTGGGAGTTAGATGTACAACTGGGTATCATCAGCATATTGAGAATACTTGACCCTGTGTTGATGGATGACCTTCCTGAAAGATTTTATATAGACATTAAAAAGAGAGGTACCACCACTGAACTCTGTGGTGCTCCATAATCCCAGGCCATAGGCTAGACTTTCTTGAGCAGTAACTGCAACTGGCTGCATAGGGCAGAAAGGAACAGTTGCAACATGATGTCTCCTATACTTGATCCCCCAGCTGATCTAAAAGGATAGTATGATTATGATATTGAAAGTTGCTGAGAAATAAAAAAGTACCAGGACATTTTTACCATCCTGACCCTGTCAGTGGTAATCAACAAATATGATCAATGCCATCACTGTTACGTTCTTGCCTGAAAATATTCACTTTTTCTACAGCACTTCAAGCTGCAGTCTGTTCACCTTCTCAAGCCTTTCCTATAAGAGTAAAGTTAGAGCTGCACAAACTTAGTCCAGAACTGTTGGATCCAGCAATGGCCTCGGGCAAGGTAGAAACATCCTATCAGACTTCACCTCATGGACCCAACCACATGTCATGATCCAGGAACC
Organism: Acrochordus granulatus; assembly: GCA_032468055.1. NCBI lineage: Eukaryota > Metazoa > Chordata > Lepidosauria > Squamata > Acrochordidae > Acrochordus > Acrochordus granulatus. The sequence goes on from JANHZU010003187.1 coordinate 31,237, forward strand.
TTTGACTATAAAAGGGGCATAACTCTAGCTGGCAGGTGGCTGGGTAAACCCCCTCAAGCATCCTGATTGCTTCCTCAGAGTTACAGGGTCATACATCTCTCACATAACCAAGAATGCCTCAGCTTGCAAGGACTCATCCAGTAAGAACCAAGTTAAATTAGATCTGAGCAACTTTATTTGACACCTGTCTAGAATATTTTTGCCAGTGCCCCTGAAGACATTCTGATGTGTCCTCCCTCCCCTGGAAAGCATGGGTCATTTTAAATTGGACTCCTGGCTGGACGCAATGAGAGAAATAAGAAACTTTTGCTTTCATATCACCACAGTGGGGATTTGTACATTTGGTTGGATTAACTCTTTATTTTCTCCAATGATGCCCTGGTATCTCTTATCTCTTTTCGTAAATAGAGGCACTTCTGTAGTTTTCCTTGTGCAGTTTCCCCCCAGACTACATCTCCACTTTTTCTAACTGCACTAAAAACTCTGATGTAATTCTCTGCTTTTCTCAGAATTGCCAATTCTTGCCCACACATGCTTATGCAGGAGAGCAACAGATACTATGATTAGGAGAGCATCTCTTGCAACTAGCTTCTGTTCAGAAAATGTCAGGTAACTACTCTAGACTATCAGACCAAGGCTTCAGACATTTTTGATGAGCAAGGAAAAGACAAAGAGGTATAAAAGGCTAAAATGATGGTAAATGATAGATAAACTGAAGATAAGTACTGTAGAGAAAGAAGAAAACAATCTGATTGCTACTCATGTTTTTACTATTCCTATTCCTACTGCTACTAATAGTAGTAACAATAATTTCCTTTTGTAATACTTAGCATTACAATCTGTAATGTTTTGGGAGAAACAAAAGCTGATGTATTTGCAAAACAGTTTGTGCACAAGTTTCAACACTGGCTGTGATTCCTAAGAAGATGAGCTGGAGTTTAGGGCATCTCATTCCTTGATTCTTCCCCTGCCTTTCTGAGCTACTATTTTACAGTTGTGACTTCTGTGATTGGCATTAGCTTTCTTTTGAAAAAGGATAGTTCTCGCATGTTTACTACTTTTTCATTCCTGGTTTAGCCAATTCATTCTACTGAGATTTTAAAGAACAAAACATGAGCTTTTGACACAGAGATGTAGAACAACATTTTGGAAATCTAGAATGATCAAAGAGATCATGCCTCTGTTTTCACAACATGCTTGACCCAGTTAGCCAGTATCCTCGTCAGTTCTTTGATCTAGCTCTGGCAACACAATAATGCTAACGAGTGGGAGACTCCATTACTCATTTTCTCCAGAAAATGTGATATTTCCCATCCTCCCAGCTCTGTTATCCCATCCACAGTGCTTTGCATTGCTCCCCTTCCTCAACCTGGCTTCAGGGTGCAGAAGACAACTGAGGAAATGGCAGAGAATACACATGGAAGTAATTGCATATGGAGCTAAATTCACTGCAGACCATCACCCTATAGTGGAGATGCTGTCTCAATTCACATCATCAGCACAACAAGGATTGCAAAGGACAGATTGAACATACAAACACAGTACCTGAACAGAATAGAAGCTGCTCCCAATATACATTGTACATGCAAAAATAATGCCAGAGCAGGATTTGGAAATCTAACCAGGCTACATCAGGAGAAAACGCACTGCCTGGAATAAGGAACAGTTCACTTTTGTTCAATCATGTTTGGTTCTCAGAGACTTCCAGATAAGTCCCTGCAGTTTTCTTGGCAAGGGTTTTCAGCAGCATTTTGCTATTGCCTCCTTCCCAGTGCTGAGAGAGAATGACTGGCCCAAGATCACCCAGCTGACTTTGTGCCTAAGACAGGACTAGAGTTTATAGACTCCCAATTTCTTGCCTGATGCCTTAACCACCACATCAAATTGGTTCTCAGAATATTTTATATGGTAATATGCAAAACCAGATCATCAAGCCAGCCCTACCATCAGGCAACAGCTGCAAGGGCTTAGAAAGTGCTGTCTTGCAGCTGCCTTGAAATGTGATGGGGGATTGGGCCCATTCGTCATAAAGGTGCATTAAATAGAGAAGACAAGAGTTGAGCATGAACCGGACTCCCTGTACAGTTTTGTTTTTTCACGATAAGTTCTCAGTATAGAGTCTTTGGAAACTGCTGAAATCAATAGGCCTTTGAGATGAAAATCCAATTAATGAGCATGCTATTGTTTTCCTAAAGAAAGAGGGAGAGAAAATTATTTTTGAAAAGTAGGTAGAAGGTCACTGTGACACAGCCGAGCTGAAGACTTTGGACCTACCAGCTCAGCACCCACTCAAATTAGAAAAGAAAGGCAGGATAGGCCAAAGTTATTTAGATAATGGTTATCCAGGTTGGTCCAGTTATACTGCCTGACTTCTTTTACTTCTTTGCCCACTGAGGTGACAATCTTTCTCCCATTGGCAAACTGGACAAGGGGAGGGACTTAATGAGCCTGACGCTATTTTTGTGTTGTTGGAGTTTAAACTTTGCCACATACTAGAAAGAGGTTTCCTCTTTCTGGACAGAGGGACCGAAGAGGGGAGAAGAAAATACCACACTCATCTTCACGGCAAGGAAAGCATTGGGATTAGAAACATTTGGCAAAAGCAAATCAAGATTGGAGAACACTCTGACAAGCGGGTAAGGTGGTAATTTTTCTCCAAATTAGCCAACATGATCTGTCTTTGGAAGCAAGTGCAACGCAAATGAAAAGGTGCAGGTCAGGATTGTGTATATAGGAGAGAGACATACACTGAGCAAGTGGTGCATAGAAATAAGTCTGCTAATCAGAAAGCAATAGTCAAGCAAACAAACTGCAATTTTCAGAAAACCTTCCTTAGATTAGAAGAACCCCAAACTCACATTTCTGCAATGCTTTTGTAACATTTTTCAATAATGTGGGAATGTCTTCCAAATTATTGTCAGAGATGGGAATAGTTACTTCATATTCAGGTGCAAACTAGAAGAATAAATTTACATAGGTTGAGCTCTACTTGCAGGGTACCTATAGTGCCCAAAATGCATTAATTGTTATTTATTAATTTCTTAAGGTATTTATAATTTGCTTTTCTGCACATAGTTTTCCTCAAAATATACATCTTTGTGTGTGTTTCTGGAGGTGGAGATAGATCATTGGTCAATGAACAGGTTCATTTATTTATACAGATATAAAAAAGATCTGATTATCTCAGTAGTTTGGTTGAAAGCATATTGTATATACCAAGTGTGATTCTTGCTAAATCTGTCTCAATTGTGGTTGTACCTCCATTTTTTAGAAACACTGTCGTTCATAGTACAGGTAGTTCTCAACTAATAATTATAATGGAGTTCAGAATTTCCATCGTAAGTCATGGTGGTCATAAATTGAGGCACCCACATGACCAGACCCGATTTTATTACTGTATTGTAGTAGTCATTACTCAAGTGCCATGGTCATTAAGTGAATGCCATGGTTGTTAAGTGAACACTGCAGTTGTTAAGCAAATTCATTTATTGCTAGGGGCATTTTTTTCTAGAAACCACAGAAAATAGCATAAATTGAAATTACATGTGCAGAACTCTGCAACTGGGCATAAAGGTGAACCATTTGCTAAATGCCTGAAATGTGTGACCATCTGTGCAGCTGTCAGACCTCTGGAACCAGCTCATAAGTAGCTTTCAGGATGTCTGTCATAACCTCAAACAGTCACCGTCATTAAGTGAGGAGTACCTGTAATGGTCCATTCTTGTATACGCAAGAGATGCATGCGAATCTTTAACAGATGACATTGTGCTGTTATTGCCCTTTCCAAATATTTTGAAAATCACAAAGTACATTTGAAAACTTTGTCTTGGTTCCCCTCAAAATTACTTCCAATACCAGGTGGGTCATTGATCCATCCAGACCAGCACGAGGCTGGAAATGGCTCTCCAAAGATGGAGAGCAGGGCTTTTTCTACTTCAGGAGTGACAAGGAAAGGGTAAAAAAATGTCAAGAGGGGGTGGCCACAGTCATGGTCAAAGCCCCACTGTCTTTTTATATGCATTATGACACACATAAAAAGGGCAAGGCTTCAGTCACGTTTGTGGCCACCATCTTGTTTTTTTTTAAACTCTCTATGGACACCCATTAGAAAAGACCATGATGCTGGGAAAGACTGAAGGCAAAAGGCGAAGGGGGCAGCAGATGATGAGATGGATAGGTAGCATTGTGGTGGGTGAGGGCTTGGACGGACTCCAGAAGGCCGTGCAGGACAGGGAGGCCTGGGGTCACGAAGAGTCAGACGCGACTGCATGACTGAACAACAACATGAACACCCATGCTGCACTCCAGCAAGAAGGTATGAGTGCCTAAATCTAGTTCATTCTATATGCAGTATAAATGCTCAATCACTGTGTTATTTAGTCAATGATTGCATTTGTATACCATCAACGTATTTTGTTATGATTTTACTTTTATTTAATAAATTTGTACACCACATGACTGAACAGTTGATCAAATTAATAATGAAAACATCCATGTTAAATAATAATAGACAAATTGAAACAATTATAGTAATAGCTTAATAATACTGATGAAGCTATCAGTAAAAAAAAACAAATAATGGTAAGAATATAGTAATACCTAAATTCTGTGAGGCTGTGAAGTATAGAAGGCTAAAATGACGAGAGAAATTCAGCCTAGACATCAGGAAGACTTTCTTGACTGCAGGAGCTGTCAGTCACTAGAACTGGCTGACATCTGAGCAAGTAGCAAATTCTCCCCCTCTGGAAGTCTTCAGACAAAGGCTGGATGGTTGTCTGGTCATCTCTGAACTAGATAACCTCTAGGATCCCTTCCAACTCTATTTTTCCAGATGCTCTCCAGAACAGCTCCATCTTAGCTTACTTCTGGAACAGTGTAATTGAAGACTCAAACCTAAAGAAAAGCAATTCCATTAAGTGAGGACTACATGTAGAGAGGTAGTCCTCACTTCTGCAGTTGCTGCAGAAAAGCCTCAGCAACCTTTACTTCATGTAAACAGGTTAGAGCCAAGAGTTTCTTTGGGACAAATATATGGCAGACTTTTCAGGTTAGACATCCTTCCCTGAAGATAAACTAAGGCTCCAGGCCCCATGATTCAGTGGCGATTTAAAAAAGAACATGAGAATATGTCTTCACAAAATAACCCTATATGTTCGTTTTGATGGGCCTTATTTACATGAACTGGTGGAGACTCTGTAGGACTTCAAGCAAGACTTCTCCCCCCCGCTTAGATGCAAGGCATTGAACATGTCTTCTGCCTGCAAGAATAAAAGTCAGCCACAAGTTTTAATTCTCCAATATTAATACCATCCTTTTCTACTGGACAATAATATTGAAGTCACTGCATTTGTCTCTGTTTTTGCTGGGACCTTTCATCAAACTAAACAGATAAATGGATTGTGTACATGTTGGAAATCTGTGGAATAAGCTTAAATTCTTATTTTAGGTAAAAGGTAAAGATTTCCTTTTCAGTCATGGCTGAACTGCGGGGAGGGAGTGCTCATCTCTGTTTCATAGCTGAAGAGCCAGCGTTGTCTGAAGATGTTTCTGGGTTATGTGTCCGGCATGACTATACGCTGAGGCACATGGAACATGTTACCTTTCCCACTGAAAGTGTTAACCTATTCATGTGCTTGGATTTTTATATGCTTTTGAACTGCTAGATTGGCAGGAGCTGGAACAAGTAACAGGAGCTTACCCCATTATAGGCAGTGCTTGGGTCTAGAACTGCTGAGTTGCTGACCTTCTGGCCGACAAGTCCAGCATCTTAACTGCTTGGTCACCGCACCCTCCTCCTTATTTTACTTAGTGAATATTCCTTATGGAATGAAATGAGGGGAAGTAAACACAGGTTTTTTTGAGGTTGGCTTAACTTCTGGCGACCTCGGGGACATATCCATGTTGTCTCTCTGGCAGTATCTAACAGAGATTGACTGTGCTCCTGGGGCAGTGGAGGACAAAAATGTTTCATCTAAACAGTGAATAAAGATGCCCAAAGGTTGCAATCCAGTTTCTATTAGAAAGGGGACAGCTGCTTTTTAGGCTAAACCTGGAGTGTCATGGGCCTAGAGAGTAGCTTGGGGGGCTTGTGAAAAAAATTCCAGGAGGCAGAGAACGTAGAGAAAGTCTAGAGATGTAATGTTTGAAGAACAGTCATGACAGAGGCAGAAGAAAGGCTAGAGGAAAAAGGGTGAAAAGAATTCAGGGAAATAATTTCCACCTGAATCAATATTTGGGAGGAATGGAAGGTAGCTGTTGGGTTAATTAGAAAACAGGATAAAATATATTTGTGAAATAATATTTTCCATTGAAGGAAATTAATGCACCATCTCTTCACTGCATCAAGGTGATGCACACCAGTGCAGGTTATTAAATGCAAGCACCAGTTTTGCTGCTAAAGTTTACTTATTAATCAAATTTATATGATCACTCATTTCATGAAAAGCGATTTTGAGTGGCTTACAACAATCAGATAAAAGCAATGCATACATAAACAATAGTAACAATGTAAAAACAGTATTAAAAGTTAATTATTTAACAGTATTAAGGTGTAATTATAAAGAAAAAATATAAAATTGAATAAAATTTATATTCACATACATACACACCCCAGGGGGAGAGAGGAGTATATCTACACACACCCCAGGGGGAGAGAGGAGTATATCTACTCGATAAGGAAGGCTATCTTAAACATGTTTCCAGTTCCTTGGGACCAGGAGTTCTCATCCTCAAACCCAAAATGCATCCTCAAAGAATGGAGTCTGAACTATTTATGAATTTTTGAGAGGAGGATCTGAATTCACTGAGAATGAGCAATTAGCCTGCTACCCAGTTTGGGAATGTCACTGGAGCACCAGGGAGCTTGGACCAAGAAATAAATTGCTCAAGCTGATAGAAACTAGACAGGGATGTCCATCCATTTCGACTAGAATCTCAGCTTTGTACTCTGTTTCGCTCAAGATATTTACTACCTGGATTCACACAATGTTATGACTTACAACCATAACAGCCCAGAATTACTGTCACAAGTCATTGCAATCATAAGTTGAGGCACCCACATGACTTGAAGTAATTTTCTGGGGTTTTTGTAGTGGTCATTAAGTGCATGTGCGGTTGTTAAGTGAACCCATTTAAATGGACATTTTTTTGCAACTGGCAAAAATCATCACAAACTGCAGTCACATGATTGCGGAATGCTATGATCAGTTGTAAAGCCCACCTGTGTGTTGTATAGTCATGTGAATGTGGAGGGAGGTCACATGTGGCTGTTGTAATTTTAGATAGTCATAAAATGACTGGTCATTAAACAAGGACCACCAATTTAAGAATAATCCGATTAGGATCATAAACAGCAATTATACTATAAAGCTCAGGTAATAAACCACAATTGCTCCATTCCCATAACCTGCTAGGGCCTAACCAATATACCTTATCATGGCATAAGGTGGCAACTGGGCTTATGCTACCAGTTAAAGCATTGGTTTGGTTTCCACTAACAAGTTCAACTAACTCCATGTTTTGCTACCCTGTTTGTTCGGTCCGCCCAGCTCTGCATAAGAAGCGGCAGCAGCAACTCTGAGCCTCTGACTTGTCTCCTCTCTCTTGCAGTCATGGCCTGCCCCGCCCTTGACGGCATGGAGTTGCTGGATCTTCTCTTTGACAGGCAGGATGGAGTCCTTCGCAATGTGGAGCTGGGATCCTCAGCAGCCCCTTGGATGGCCCAGGAAGGCAGAGTAAGCAGATGGCAGAGGGCTGAGAAATGGGGAAGGCAGCAGCCAGGGGAGATTTTGGAGAATAGGATTAACTGCTTCGCCCTGGCTAAGATCATTGAGAATATCTCGTGCTCAGAGCAAAATCTTGTAGCCCAACCCTTGCTAGTTAATTTCAGAAACAGGAGGAAGTTAAACAATAGTAGGATGATATTTTACCAGAAGAAGCACATTCACATCCCCTGAAGGGAGATGGGTATACAGAACCGCTGAAATGCCCTTAGAGAAGGAATATAGAAATTTGTAACAAAACTTGAATTAAGCCTGAAAAATTGTTAGAAAGAAACTCAAGACTGCCCCATGTTGACCCTCTTTAGTAAAAGAAGAAAAACTCTCAAGCTTTCAAGATTCTGCTATTACCGCCTACATTCCAATGTTCCAGTATCACTTGTGGAGACTGTTTTCCTACCTGGCCAATCTGATGGCGCCCTTGGTAAAACAGTTGATCAATTCCCAATTGAACATATTTTAGTTGTTATTATTTTGCAAACATTGAGAGGAAGAGAATAGCAGTGGAGAGGGAGAGGGGTACTAGCTTAATTCTGGTTAATCTTAAATTTTACCAGGTATTTTTCTTATTAGTTGTTACTCTCTTTACAACAAAGAATAAAATTACTTATTTTTCAATGAATTGAAAACTGAGAATATCCTCTTTCGGGGCTTATACTATATTGCCTGATTACAAATATTCAAAACATGGTTTATCTAGTATCCAAGAGGAAATTAGTTTCTAGTTTGCTCTGTTGAAGCTTTGTTCCC
>JANHZU010003187.1:45755-58568 GCA_032468055.1 Acrochordus granulatus
CTTCGGAAATTGGCGGCATAGAAATAGGATTAATAAATAAATGTGTAATGTGTTGTTGTTCATCTGAGTAAAAAGTATTTACCTACTTTTAAGAACTGCTCAGAATCAGATGATTTTTTACTATGTCCTGACACATAAAACCATAGAACTCAAAGAGGGTGTACTTTCTTTTTCACATGACGGTATATATGTGTGACTCTAGAGTGATATGGAGCCCATCAAGTGACTGGTCTGATTGTTGTCACCAGAAAAGTGGGAGGTTATTGGAATTTCACTTTTGTAAGCTGCCCGGAGTCATCAAGAGTGAGTTGGATGGCCATATAAATTTTCATAAATAAATATCGGCCCCTTTTTCTCTGTGACTCTGCAGGTCTTGCTGCTTTCCTTTGCCTTGATCATCTTCCCGTCCATTGGCCCTTTCACCCGCAACAAAACTGAGACAGGGGGTGACTTTACACCTGTGCGAGGTGAGCAAGGGGGCTGGGTAGGTGGTGGGCACGTGAGCAGAGAGGAGAGGAAGTGCTGAAGTGGCTGGAGCCTATCAGAAAACTTGATTATCTCTGCTAAAGAGTCCAGTGTTGATTACAATGGCTGATGGTCCTCATTCAAGTCAGAAGGCCAGGTGCTCCACTGAGAGGTTCACTTCTTCATTGAAAGGAATAGACTGAGGAGCCAACCATGTCTTTATTTTATGAGCTTTATGCACAAATATACAAACTAGATCTCCCAAGTGAGAGCAAAATACTTGAATCTCTTGGATTCCCACAAAATCATATTTGGAATCCCAAGGATTACCAGACTCACAGAACCAAACCTATAGTTTGGTTGAAGTTCCCAGCTTGCCTGAGTTTTGCTCAATTATGGTACATCAGAGGGAACAGTCCAGATTTATAATAGCTTAAAATGAGAAGACGTTTGACATTATTAGAGCTTGAATCAGGTCAACTTAAAAAACCAGGTTCGACGTGTCTCCTATCAAGACAAATAGCACAACCCATGTTGAGAATTTATGAAATCTGAACTTTTGTCAGGATGTATCTGGAGGCTTATAAATCTTGTCATCTGGACCTGAATTTCTGATGTTACTGCTGAGCTTTTGATGTCATCATGAAGTTTTTATCAAAACCAAATTAAAATAGGAGAAAGGAAGGAGTCCATAGATGTAAAATAGACTTATCAACATTCCCCCTTTACATTTTACATCCCCCATTACCGCCATCACCATTTTATCCATGGACTCTTTTCTTTCTCTTTTAAGTTGGTTTTGATAAAGACTTTGTGTTGAAGTTGAAAACTCAATAGTAGCATCAAAAATTAAGGTCCAGATGACAGGATTTATAAACCTCCAGATATGTTTTATTACTTGGATGATTGAGGATTTTTTGTATTGTCAGGATGCAACAGCAAAATAGCTGCTAGAGTACAATTAGTAGAGGAAGCAGAAGATGTCTCAGGAGTTTGTCCTTTGCAGTTCACCTGATCCTCTCTGCATGTCCCTCATGCTATGTCTCCCTCCCTCCCAGTTTTTTCTAGGTCCCTCAACAATGATGCATCTTCTAGAATTGTCAGTTCCCTGAGCAAGGAGGCTGAGCAGGCTGCCTGGGAGGCCCAGGAGACCCTCTGGAAGGAGCCAGCTCACCGAGCTCACAGCAAGGACGATCCCCCCAGCACCTCAATCAGAGTCCTCTTGGCCCTTCAGAAGGAGGGAGAGACCTTGCCAGACAACTACACAGAGGTCTTCTCGGAAGGCAAACCTGCACCTTTGGAAGGATTCAGGCCCAGTGCTCCCTCTGCAGACCAAAATTTGACATCGGTGGCATGGACTGAACCTGAGAAGACTGGAAAGGAGATTTTGGAGCAGACTGAGGAGCTGTGACCTTCTGTCCAGCTGCTTTCCTTCCCTCGCCTGGCATTTGGGAACTAAACTGGGATGGGGATGCTGTGTGTGTGTGCGGTGGCATTGCTTCTCTCCTCTCGGGGGAGGAAAAAGTGCGGAAGAGAATTGCAGTGTGTGAGAACAAGGGGACTGAATTATCTTAGGCTATTTGGGGACCACCCAAGAAAGGAGGGCTGAGCCCCAGTTCTCCTCTTCCATTTTTGAATCTGGGGGAATTCTCCAAGGTGGAGGTCTCAGGAGGTCTGTAGCTCTGACTTATTACAAAGAGTCCCCCCCTTCCCCAAAGAACTAGGGCCATTCAGTGTTTATTATAGGAAGAAGGGACAGAGCTTGAAATCTGATTTTTCCTGGGCTTCTGAGATTTCTCTTCCATCTTTTTCAGGCATTTGGTTGGCAATGATGATGACTGGAAAATGTTCTCTTTTTTTGCAGAGGGGGGAAGAGAGTAAAAGCTAAATGAACGTTTACATCTTGCAGCTTTTCTGCAGCGTACCCACACCGCCTGAAGTATAATCCTTCTCTTGTGGGGTTCAAGTCCAAAGAGGGGCTGAAGGTTGCTCTAATCAGCCACTGCTATCTTTTGAAAAACTCATTTTAAGCAGAAACATAAAATGTAGTCTGCCTCTGTAAGAAACTGATAATGCACAATGGGATGGGCTTTCTTCTCCTCCCTGATTAGGTAAGGCAGAGCTGATCTTCAGGCAAGCTCAGGAAAGCTTGGGAAGGCATCTGTTGGGATTCTTTTCTTCATGTTTTGTGAACTCCTGCTTTTGGCCCCCACGGTCTGGCTCCTTTCCATTTTAAGGCATTGGGTGTGGTGCGGTGCATTACACATGTGATCGCTTGCTAGGACGGAAGCCAGATCGGAGGTTTTGCTGTCTCAGAAGCCCTCCTAGTCCTAACTTGATTACGTTCTTTTGAGGACGCAAGAGCCCGTCTATTGGTGTCGTGGAATGTGTGGAGGACGGTGCAAAGAGAGGCTGCCTAGGGAACGGTCAGATAAGAGAGAGCATCGCCGGCAGCTGCATAACAGGTGGAGAAAGGCTCTGAAGGGACCCTCCCTAGTTTCTCAGGCCATAAAGGAGACAGCGGGAGGCTGGTCCTTTCAGACTGGCAAGGTTCTGTTCATGTGGCTTGACAATGAAGTAGAGTTAGCTTTGCTGGTCGTGTTTCCCGTCTGGTCTGCTTGGTAAGACTGATAGGCCTGGACTAGGGTGATCCAGCAAAATTAAGGAAAAGGATCCTAGTAGCAGGAATGTGGAGACCCCAAGCCGTGATCTGGAACAAGTAGGTGCAGGGGAGTCTGAAGGGTGCGGTAAAGAAAAAGCAATGAAGGCCGGTGAAGGGGCGGAGCTTCATTCACGCCATCATTGTCATCTTAACTTTCTTCACATATTCTGCCATCTGCCCTGGGTAGATGCGGAGAGCTGAACTGCTGAGCTGACTCTGAAGGAGCGATGGCAGGCTGGGATCAGAAATGGAGACGTGTGGATCCCTTTGCAGCCCTGAAATGCAAGCAGCCAGAGAACGAGCTAGCGTGTTACCCATTGCTTGTGTTACCCAATAAACCATGTGAGTTAAAATGACTGGCTGGCTGGTTGATTGGATTTGTTTATACCTTCCTTCCTTCCCACAAATGGCACCTTTTGAAACAAAGGCTGTGCTTGAAAAAGAGAAGGCAGAAAGGACGCGGCGCAGAACAAGAGGGCAGAAGGGATGGGCCCAGAGGGGGAAACGGGGCCCAGATTAAGACTTATTAAATATCCTACGTGAATGAGTAATTTTCTTCTGGGGTGGCTAAAGGGCACCTAAAGAAAGCTTCAGCAGGCAAGAGATCAGAGATTCACAGCTTTGTCGCAGTTGCTCCGTCTCGGTATCGGTCTGTGGGGATGACCTTGGGGACAGGAGGAAGAGCCGCGGATCGGGCGAGTCGGATAAGAGGCTGCCGAGCCTGCAGAGGGGTGGGGCTGGGGGTGGGAAACGTCTCAAAAGGACACTCCCTAGTTTCTGGGACTGTAAAGCGGGGGAGATGTGCTTTCAGACTTAATTAAGTACGTTAGTCAGACTTAAGACTGTCAACGAAACTTTCCAGTAGGACAGTCAGCACTCCTGGTGGGGCTTCTCGCCGGGACTACCTCAGAGGGCTGACACTGCTAGACAAGCACACCTGCGAGCCGAGCCGTTGTGCGACTTCGAATTCCAAAACATTCCTCAAGTTCACCTGAAGGTCACCCAGGCCCAGAGAGCCAACTCTGGTCTCGTCCCCCCCAACAGACATTTTCTTCCTTTCTCTGAGCAGGCATTTAAAGACTTTTGAACTTCAAGAGTTTTACTGCCATGTCAGTCCAAATACCGACAGTAAATCCAGTGCTTTGCGCCACACACAATTCCACCATCACATTCTGTGAAGTGCCTTTCCTGGCCCAGCTGAATTCTGTTGCCACGGCGAACGCGGCCCTTCTGTGAGCCACGGGCACCGCAGGCAGAGACACCTTGGATGTGCCGATAACTACGCTTCGATCCCAACACGGGCCTGCTCTCCTCATGCAATTGCGGCATTGTAAGCATTGGTGAAGCGAACCTGGTTTAATGAGCGGTCCTCTCTGTTCAGGCAACGTGGTAAATCTAAGCCTTGCACCGGGAAGGAAAATTAGTGGCAGCGCATGAACAAAGCAGGATTACACCTCAAGCTTCACCCGAACTGCCACCCCTGAGCCGAGACCCTTAGAGATGCAGCCCTTAAGCCTGAGCGCTTCATGTGGCTGCTGGCCAGGTTTGCTTGGTCTTGCAACCGAAGCCGGTATGTGAGCTCGGCCCTATTTCTTCATTTAATCCGTTGGTTTTGCGCAAACCCAGAACGTGGATTCATGTACTAACCAATGTGCTGTACGATGCCTGAATCCTTGGCACAGATCTCACTCACCTCACCAGTAAATAATGCTGGCAAAGTCTCTAGGCATCAACTAGGGCAACCTTGATAACTTGAAGACTCTGGGTGGGGAATTCTGGGAGTTGAAGTCCACACACCTTCAAGTTGCCACGGCTGAACTCGGAAAACTCTGGGGAGGAGGACTTCGCCCCGTCATGTCTTCCCCAAGCTTGCACCTGGAACAATGCGCCACTTGACCACAGATTCAAGCAAATGCTGGCATCTCCCCTGAGACTCCAGACCTGCCAAGATCATCTTCAAGACCCAGAGGGACGGTGTGCCCAAAGTCCCAAGCCAGCCTCTGGCGATGCACCTGATTGAATGAGGCCTTATCCGAGCTCGCGGAAGATACGCCGAGGAAATCAACTAGAGAAAAACCTACCAAGTGAGAGAGCCTGGACAGCGTTAAGGCGGGCCTTCTCCTGCCCCGTCCCTTCCTGGACAGGTCCTCCACATCCAGGGGTTCCGTAGTCGGCAACTGCCTGGGCAGCCCTCCTTGGCCTCTCTGGCACAAACAGCTTCAGCAGTTGTGGGCCCAGTCAATTAGCCGGTGCGAACCGCATTTTTAGCTCCCCCTATCTTACGGGGTAGAGCTGGCTTATTTGGCTCTTTGGTTTCACACATAAAGGTCTGTTGCCGCGGAAAGAGGAGGTGGGTATGAACGTGTCAGCAGCGGAGAAAGGCAGCGACTCCAGAGGCTCCGCTGACTCTCTGCAGAGCTGGAATAAAAGAGCAATCCTGGACGGCCGTCGCTCCGAACGCGGTTTCGTTAAACAATGAAAAATAAACCAAAAAAGGATTAAAGCTGGAAAGACTGATTGGCGGTAACAAGAGGGGGCGTGGGAACGTCCTTAACCGAAACACGCATTTTCCTAGCAAGCTTCTCTCTAGCTACCAAAAAAAGATGCGGGTGTCTTCAGGGAGCATGGATAAGCATAGTACGTCTGCTTCAGCAGCCTTTCAGCTTTGGCTGCAAAGCACCTTTTTGACTTTGGATGCACAGCCTGGTGCGTCCCTCGATAAACTGCTTTGCGACTTGTGAATGTTGTTTGCTCGCTGCTGTCAAGGCTAGCCAAAGACACAGCGGCTTTAAAACACTGCAGTGCTATGTTTGCCTACGTGTGCATTGCAAAACCCCTTCAGACAGAATCAAAACGCTGCGGAGCCCTCGTAAATGCACTCACACGTAGGAAGAGAACTAGCTCGCTTTTTACTCCATCTACCAACCGTAAAATCTGAAAATTTGGTTCACTGAATTACAGTTTATACTGTGTTGTATGTCTGATTTTTTTTTATCTGAACCTTTTCCCTTAACAGGGTTATTTTGTGGGGTTCTTGTTGTTCACTTCCAGTTTTAGAGAGCTCCAGGGAATTCTGGTCAAGAAAAGGCTGCTTCAATGGTTTTTTTTTTCTCTTTAGGGAGAAAAACGGCAGCTCTGGACTCTGATTCTACAGCTGAAACCATGAGAAGAAAAAAATTGCATACATTTCTCCTTCCTCTTCATGCGTTGTTAAATGAACACTGTTCTCCAGAGATGTACAGACATGTTCTTTGCCTGTGAAAATTAGGAACTACCAAAAAAGTCTGGGGAAGGAAATAGGAAGGGGAATCAAAATTGCTGAATGACATCTTGTGGAATGTCTATGAATATTCTCATTAATCCAGGTCATGGTAAGTAGTAAAAACTGCAAAAATGTGCAAAGTTTCTTAAAAAGGCCACTGGACTTTAATTACAAGATGTTACTGGAGATGTTTCGCCTTTTATCTGGAAGACTTTTTCAGTCCATCTAAAAATGAAAAGGAATAGTCAGGAAACATCTACAGGTCGATGTGCTGAAGGGCAATCAAGCTTTTTTGCCCAATATCTCTTTATTTTGCTATGTGTTCTGTTGTCTCCTGCATCCTTTCCCCCAAGCCCCCTCCCTTCTGTTAGAAACTTAACACCCTGTTTCAACTGCTAGGTATAACTATGTTCTCTCATTTTCCCCCACCCCCTTTTAAGAAATGTACGTATTTCCTGACCATTCTTTTTCATGTTTAGATGGACTGAAAAAGCCTTCCGGATAGGTGGTGAAACATCTCCAATAACGTCTTGTAATTAAAGTCCAGTCACCTCGTTAAGCAGCTTTGCAAATCTTTGCAATTTTTACGTCTTGTGGAGTCTTAACACTCAGAACCTCTTCTAATGAGCAAATATTAATTTCAGCACTTTGAAAATGATTGGGAAGAAAAACTTAGGAACTCATAGGAACATCTCTCTGCTGTAACAAAGCCACGTCTTTTTATTTTTAGGCTTTCACGAGCCTGACACAAAATGCAGCCATTTTAAGTCACGGCGCTCATCAAAGCAGCCACAGGTTTCTTTCAAGTATGCAAGGAACCCTTTCAAAAGACACAGCTGCTTTAATGAGAATTGTTCTTATTACAAAAAGCACATAGCGCTGCTTGTTTCGCAAGTTTGCTTTTATTTATTTTTGCACATTTTTATACCTCCCATTCATTAGATTCGGGGCAGTGCATAGACACAATTACATCATAAAACCCACCAATGTCCCTTTCATTCTTTAACATCTATAGCTAAAGCGTATTCTGGAATACTCTCCCAAGGGAGGTGGGGTTCGCCCCTAGACCCCTGGCCTTCTGATAAGGGCATGCTATGTTGGGGGTGGCTGATGGGCTAGTCAGAAGATCTCCATTCCTATGCTGCCCATCCTCTTGATTTCTTTCTGTTTAATCCTCTTAATTTGAATTGCTTTATCTTTTTTACCTTTTTGCTGTATCGTGAACCTCCTGGAGGCACTCTGTCAGTGAGATGGGCAGCATAAAAAATTAATAGTTATTCAGCACTGAACGCGAGGCTTCAACAGCGTAAGGACCTGGTACACCTTGCACGGCAGTGAGTTTTATGGGGGGCAGCCCCCAAAGAGAAGCCACCCCCTCCTTGTCCATGTCCCTTTTTGTTTCACACAGCAGCAGAGTTGCCCCTAGGCCTTCTTCAGGCGTCTGTGGCCTGGACTGGGGCCATGGAGGGGCGCCAGGGTTTTGACTTGAGCTTGGAAAGTCAACAGCAGCCGACTGGAGGCTGAACAATGCTGTTACTCTAGAGCTACAGGTTTCCACCTTGGAGGAACATTTAAATAGTTTAGCGGCCCTTTCCAAACACCGCCAACCGAAACTGACTAGCAGGCTGCTTGGAGCTGGAAGCAGAAACTTCAGGGCAGATGATTTGCTAAGCCATCCTGCTGTGACACTGCACTCATGTCGGAAGGCAGGTTGTGCCTTTCAGATCAGCAGACAAGGGAGGTTGTTAAGCGAATCATTGCATTGAAGTGAATCAGGTTTCATTAAGGGAATTCGGTTTCCCTCATTGACTTTGTCGGAAACTGGCTTGGGAAAGTCTCAAATGGCAATCACATGACCCTGGGATACTGCAACCATTGTAAACAGATGCTGGTGCCCAAGTGCCAAAATGTTGATCACATGACCACAGGGATGCTGTGACAGTCACAAGTGCAAGTACTGGTTGTAAGTCACTTTTTCAGTGCCATGCTTAAATTTGAACGGTGTTAAATGAATAGTTGTAAGTCAAGGACTCTCTGTAAATGCTTTCTTGGTGTAATTATCACTGTCTTTTAGACAGAGCCCGGGAAACCTTAGGGGTCATTTAGGCCAACCCTGATCCTTGTAGGAATCATGTCCCATCTTTTTATACATTCCCACCCTCCGAACCAGTAGTAACTGAGCTCCCTACAAATTTTTCACTGTGACTTTTTCAGGCCTGCTTCTCTAGAAAATCTCCACATCACAGAATCGCAACCCTTATAACATCTGCTTGGGAGGGTTTTTCAGGACAGGTGGGGAACGGAATTCACCTCCTTCCAAAGTACTGGAAATGACAATGTTTTGAAAAGAATATTATCAAAAGCAGATAACATGTTCCTATGCGGACAAGAATCAGATTAATCATTAAAAGGCATCGATGGGAGGATGTCCAAAGAAGTCAAGATAGCAGCTGTAACCACCTTTGAAATGAGGGCTACAATCACAGAGTTGCAGCCCCATCCTGATTTTTTTTTACTTCTTTCCCTCCCACCAGGAAAACAGAAGGATACGCAGAGGACGGTTGTTGTGCATGTTCTGTACAAATTCAGAGGAACGCAGCATGCTTATTCTCAGCACCCAACTTTCATTAGTTAATGAGCACACACACATTACCATTCCTTGAAAACTGCACTGGAAATTGGGGAGGGGTCCTTCTCCAGAAACGAAAGAGAAATTCCTATGCATGAGCTCATTCCCCAAAAAAGGACAGCAGCCATGGCATCTGAGTGGACGTTAAAGTGGCCACCCAAAACGTTGCAACATGGGGCCCTCCTCCCAATTTGTATTCAGGAATGGGCTGACCTGAGAAGAGAGGAAGCTGGGAAATGGGATGCAAGGAGGGGGCCAAGGGCTGCTCCCAGCGTCCACCTATCAGGCATGGGTTTATACGCATGAAGTGTCACGGAGAGCAGGGACTGGCAACCCCTGGATACATGATTTAAGAGTTTTCCATTCTAAATGATTCAACAAAGGCAGTTCCTAAAAATGACATTTTCTCGTCCTCACACTCCCTCTGATACTTATAAAAAAATGGAGAAGAAAGAATAGATCAGCATTTGCTGACCGGGACAGGGTTTGGTGGTAGCAGCAAAACCAATGGATCCTTAGGAGATCCCAGGATTAATGAAAGTACAGAAGGAAAGGAAAGAAGGGGAAGGGAAAAGGGAAAGGAGGTGAAGGGAAGAGGAAGGGAAGGGATCTCGTCCCTCAACAGCACCCAAGAGGTACAGCAGGACAGAGGGCACAAGCCTTGTCTCCTGGCTGCCCCATAGCCAGGCAGATCACTGACTAGCCATTACCTTCTTCCAGAAGTGGGAATTCTGTGCTCATCCAAAAAACCTCAGCATTTCAGGGAAGACAAGACCCATACAGGGGGAAGACAAGTCTTTAAAAAACCAGGTATAAATGTCAAGGCCAAAAAGGTTTTCTGAGAGACACCAGGCAACCCCCCACCCAGACAGCCCCATACCAATGGGATCCATCAAGTTGGCAAGGGCTCCAGCTTTGTCCGCTTGGCTGGGGTGGAGCCGCTGTCATCCAGCAGGCAGGGTTCCTGTTTCAGAGCTGCCGCCGCGTGCCCCAGGCCCTCTCGGGCACCGTTCCAGTGGGGAGGTGGCTCCTCCTTGCTCAGGAACTGCAAGTCTGTGCTGGTTTGGGCAAATGGTTTGGTCTCTTGCTGCTCGGCGCTCTCCACCACCAGCGGCCCAGTCCACTCGGGGATCTCCAGCCCGAGATGCTTCATGAGCTTTGTCATGACCTCATCTACGTAACCATGAATGAGCAGATCTGCATGCTTGTCCTGAGGACCAGAAACAGGAGGGGCAAGGATGTCACGTGTGGAGCATAGAGAGGGGACCTGTCTTGGATTGAGCTCCACAGAGGCAGAAAAAAGATCTGAGCACGAGAACAGTAGATGACCCAGCACCTTCCTTTCTTCCTTCTCCAACGAGCCAGTTCCTGCTCAAACCCAAGAGAAGAGGATCCTGGCTTCTTGGCTATCTGCAGCTTTTTTCCCAACCAAGGGGCTGCCCCAGAGGAGCTGAAATCAAAGCACCGAGGCCCAACCACCCGAGTGAGGGGCAGGGCTCCTGGTGCAAACTCACGTGCTTCGTCGGCTGCAGGTTGACAATCACCAATTTCCCGCCCTTCTTCTTGGTCAACAGCGGAAGGTCCCCGCTGGGCTTGATTTGCAGTGAGGTCCCCAGGGTGACGGATAAGGATGCTCTCCTGCAGGGAGATGAGATGTTAGCCCTGCAGACCCTTTTCCAAAGGTGCAACTGGAATGGAAAGGAGGGGATCTGGAGCTCCTGGTCTGCCGCAGGAGAATTTTTATCCCCCGTTGCTCGGTTTCTCAACAAATTAACGAGATGAATCTCTGGTGACTCGATACTCGATAACCATGCGAGATGTGACAGCAAGCAAGACACACAGCATGCTCATTCCCTCAAATGGAATGGCAGAAGGGGCAGGGATTTTAGGGGTCCTCAACATCAACCCCGTTGCCAGGGGTATCTGTGGGCATGGGGTGGGGTCAGAAAAGTCAAAATGGCAGCTACAGATTATGATGTCCATTCAGACGTAGCAGGGTTTCTTCAGTCCTGTGGCTGTGGCCACCAATTTTGGTGATTCCCCCTGTGGATTTCCTGCCCCTGGGAAGTTTTCTTTGACCTCCCACCTCCCTGCTGCTATTTCAGCTCCAATGTTTTCAAACAGGGGCAGAGAATAAGGTGGCTCCGATTCCCAAATGTTGGCTTAGCAATATTTAGCCTGGTTTGTGAACACCATCGGCCTTCACCTTGGATTCATTAATAGGAGCTTCCCTAACTGGCTCACCACGTGGATTACAAAAGCCTTAACTCAAGAGAAATTCAGAATCAGAAATTTGGGGCAGCTGGATGGAGAAAATGGTGCAGAAGAACAAACAGACCTGCTGGCTTCTGTGGCTAGATGGAGGTCATGATCTGGCAAGGAGTCTTCCCAGTCCAAGATGGTGTCCATCAGCTTGCCTCTTTAATACGGAGAAATACAAAATGCACACGGATCAAACCAACCGGGAATGGGATATAAAAGCATTTTTATACACTCCTTTCCTTTGAGAGCCTTGGGGTGTATTTCTATTGTTGTGAGCTTTAACTCCCCTCCCTCTCCTCCAGAGAGCTCGAAGAAGTGAACTAAGACTCTCCAACCTCCCACCCAAACTACGGTGTCTGATTTTGGGGAGCTGAGCTAGTCTTAAGCGCTTTACAATAGAAACAGATGTCCAGAGGAGGCTGCAGCACTTTTAAAGTAAGCAGCTCACAAAACAGAGGAAGGCAGAGTTGATGGGAACGAAAGCCGGTAATCTTGAGGGGGGACAGAAATAGATCCTGCAAAATATCAAATGATTCGATAGATAGTTTGAACAGACTTTTCTATTTAGCCAATATGCATTTCCATCCAATCTTCAGCTCACCTTATAGGAAGTCCTCACTTAACAAGTGGCCAATGTTGAAGTTCCAACAGACCCCCAAAATGCAACTTATGACTCAGATTTTAAGTTCCAACAGCCATCTCCCCCCATGGTCATATGATCACATTTTGGGTGGTGGACAACCGGCTCATATGTGCAGTGTCCTGCAGTCATGTGACTATGATTTATGACATTTTTTGCTGGAAACTAGCATTTACTTCTGGTTTCTGGGAAACTGCGCCCATTGCAAACAAAAGGTTCGCTGAATGACTACTATGTTCACTTCACAACTAGAATGTTTGCTTCACAATGCTGCAAAAAAAAGCTGTAAAATTGGGTGGATCGTATGATGACCTGCTTAACAACCAGCACAACTTATGACTGTAATTCTGTGCTCAGTTATGGTTAATAATAGAGGACTACCTGTATTTAATCCAACTCCTTTTACATTTGATTCATCAACAAAAATCAACAGGCTGTTTTCACATCTACCAGCTTCCAACTGTTTCTTCTCTCACCCTTATCAGCCTTCCAGATACTCCAGATAGGAAACCAAAACCATGAGTTGTAACACTTCCTTCATTGTAAGGATACAGTAACAGAATTTAACAAATCAGAAAATATCTCTCTCCTTCCTTACTTCTACTCTCTCGAAAACCAGGGAGGGTCTCTTCCAAGGGACTCCCTACACCCTCTTTTGGACTCAAGATTTCTCTTATCAGACCACTGCCTAGGCTGTGGCTTTTCCTCCTGGCTCCCAAGATGCTTTTCTCATCCCAACAACCGCTGTCCCACCCAGTTGCCACAGATCCACAGCTCCAGTTCTCACCATGTTGGCTGAACTCACTGGGATATTACCAACATTTCTGGTTGATCTAAGGGAGGGATGCCAGTAATAGAGCAATGTCAAAGGAGGCAACTGCTGAGAAAGAAGT
>JANHZU010003187.1:73449-92022 GCA_032468055.1 Acrochordus granulatus
TGAAAATGCTTCTTGCCTCCATACTATGAGGGGAGAAGTGATGAGGGGGAAATTCTGCTTTATTTTGGGCAAGGACAATTTCTGCTTTATTTTGTGTGTGTGCATGTGCACGCTTTGAGAATATCCCGGCACGAGAGGAGAGGAAAGGAGAGGAGGGGGAGGGGGAGGGGATTGCCTGGAGATTGAATCTGAAGTCTGAAGTCTTGGGAATTCTATCTCTTGAATGTCTTTCACTTAATTTATGCTGTTTACGCAGCGAGAGAGGGGGGCTCATTGCGATCAGGATTCTGGCAAGGTCAGTCACACGCAAAGTAACGGAGTAAACTACACGTGGCAGCGTCGGCAGAACTCTTGCGTGGGGTTGCCGCCTGTGCAACAATGGAGTAAAGCACGTGGCAGAGTCAGCAGAACGCGCGCATGCGCTTGCCACCTATACGCGATGGAATAAACTACACGTGGCAGCGCCAGCAGAACTCTCGCATGGGGTTACTGCCTGAATGAGAAATACAGAGCTCGCTGACTGATGATGTGCCAGTTATTGCATGAAGTTTGCTTGTTGTGTGAGTCGCAGCTCATCTAGCAGAATAAATTTTATTAAATTTTTTTGGTCATCCTGTGAGTTAGTCATCTTGTGAGATACCACTGTATTTGCAAATAACATTTTTTTGCTTTGGATGTGGCTGATGAAAGTTCGATCTTAGGTAACCTTGGGGGTTAGATGGATACAACTTTGATTAGACAGCAGACTTTGATTAACGTAGCAAGGAAGGTAGTGTTATTGTATAGGTAGTCTTCCACTTATGACCATCATTGAGTCCGGAATTATGATCGTGAGTTGTGGCATTTATCAAGTGGGTTACCCTGTGAGTGCACCCAAATTTATACCTTTTCTTGCAGCAGTCGTTCAGCGAATGCCGTGGTCATTAAGCAAATGCCACGGTAGTTAAATGAATCCATTATACTCAATGGGTATTTTTTGCTAGAAGCCAGAAGTAAATGCTAGGAAAATGGCAAAAAAATGCCAAAAATTGCAGTCACATGACCATGGGATGTTACAATCAGCTGTAAATGTGAGCTGGTTGCCAAGTGCCCAAAATGCGATTTCGTGACCAGAACTTTGAAATTGAGTCTCAAGTATCTTTTGGGGGTCTGTCATAATTTTGAACAGTCGCTAAGCGACTGGTCATTAACCAAGGACTACCTGTAATTCAGGAAACCAGCCATCAACAAATACTCTTGTGTACACATTCTTGATTAAACTAAAGACATCCTGGAGTGAATATTAACAGTAATGCTTGACTTATGACCAGTCACTTAGCAACTGTATGGAAGTTATGATGGACCTCCCTGGATGTACCTACGACCCATTCTGAAGTTCTGATGGCCAGGACCTTCCCCGGGGTCATGTGACTGCATTTTGAGTGCTCAGCAACTGGGCCACATTTATAGCCGTTTGCAGAGTGTTGCAATCACACGAGCGCATTTTATGACGGTTTTGCCAAAACCCAGCATTTGCTTCCAGTTTTCAGCAAAAATGGCCCAGAGTGAATCATTGGCTTGCTTGGTGACCATTGCATTCGTTTAATGACCGCAGCAAAAAAGGTTTGAAAATCGGATCAATCACATGGGTGACCCCTATTTATGACCATCATGACTTACGACCGTGATGGGCAGGCTCCATTACGGTCATAAGTTGAGGATTACCTGACAACAACTTGGATCCATCCATGCAAAGTTTTTTTGCAATTATACAGGTAGGATTTCATGTTGCCTTTCCCCAGGATGTTTTTTTTAAACATTGTCTTATTCTGCGTCTCTCTCTTTTTAAGTGAACTGCTCTGTCTTTGACTAGGGTTATTGCCAGATAAATAAGCATCAGAATCCAACTTTTAACTTTTAAAAGTTTTTTTAGTTTTTAATGTTAAGTTTTTCTGTCTCACCTTTAAGTCTTCCTGCCCTGTTGACGTAGCTGATAGCCAGGGAAGGACCGCACTCCACCATGCAGGTAAGTTCTAGAAACCTCTGGCCTTCTGTTCTCCACCAAGGAAGACACTTTATGGTCTGAAATATAAGCCGGATGCTACTTCTATACCCTTCTTTCAGAGCGAGCTGCAAGGAGTGAACCGTGTCCAGAAATAGAAATGTGGATCTGAAGGGCTAGCAGAGATCATGATAAGGTCAAAGAGCCAGAGGTTTTGGCATCAGTTGCCCAGGTCACACCTACTTCTTCTTGTCACCTACAATACCATCAGTACCTGCTTGGCAAATCACAAGTCAGGGAAAGAGAAACATCACACAAGTGTCTTCCCAGTTCAGGTTCAGGCAAACTCTTGACTCCTACAATTTGGGAAACATGGGTTTATGTTGGTTTGTTGTGGAACATTCCCATTGCAACTTACAGGTAATCCTTGACTTAAGGTAAAGGTAAAGTCGTGTCCAACTCTAGGGGCCAGTGCTCATCTCTGTTTCATAATCAAGAGCCATCGTTGTCTGAAGACACTTCCGTGGTCATGACTATATGCCAAGGCGCATGGATCTCTGTTACCTTCCCACCAATTTAGGGGATACCTATTTATCTACTTGTATTTTTACAAGCTTTCGAACTGCCAGGTTGGCAGGAGCTGGGGTGAGTAATGGGAGCTCACCCCTTACGCGGTGCTGGGTCTTGAACTCAAACCTTCTGACTTGACTTACAACTATTCATTTCGTGACCATTCAAAATTACAACAGCACTGAAAAAAGGGATTTATGACTTGCAATTTACAACTATTCATTTAGTGACCATTCAAAATTACAACAGCACTGAAAAAAGGGATTTATGGCCGGTACTTGCAGTTACAACCATCATAGCAACCCCATGGTCATGTGATCAAAATTCAGCACTTGGCAACTTCCCACCAACATCCAACAAGAGAGTCAAGGGGGGAAGCTGGATTTGCTTAACAAACTGTGTAGATCCACAGTGGGACTATTCTGGCACTAGACTAGTTTATGAGCTTCACCCCTACCATGCTTTATATATGTAATATTAATCTATCACTTTGCTCTTTGGAAAGAATACTCAGGAGCATTCAGGGGTGTCCTA
This sequence comes from Acrochordus granulatus, assembly GCA_032468055.1. Classification (NCBI taxonomy): domain Eukaryota; kingdom Metazoa; phylum Chordata; class Lepidosauria; order Squamata; family Acrochordidae; genus Acrochordus; species Acrochordus granulatus. Next base: position 76,535 of record JANHZU010003187.1, read on the forward strand.
AAACTCAAAATGGTGACCATTACTGAGCAATCATAGTTCTACCTTCTTTTTTTCCTTAAATCATACCTGAAGTTTCCTGGGGCAATCCATATCCTGGATTGAAAGTTGAATCCTTCCTCATGAAGTTTAAAGGTGCAAGTGCTCACAATTTACAATGCGAAGGATTTTTGAATGGTAAATAGCAGGACATTTACTTACAAAAAATCCCAACAGTTATCAATCAACATCGATGGATTCTCATGTGGTTTACCTTTCAGTTAAAACATACTCCTATTAAGAAAGTTTGTCTTCCTTTTTTTTTCAGCTATCCATGGATCCATCTCTTGTTTGGAAATCCTATGTGACTTCAAAGCTTCCTTGAATATTAGGGATCAGGTAGGAGTCTGCTGAACCCCCCATCATACGCTTCAGGCTAAGCTGGCAAGTCTCTGGTGTCTCTTCAATTTGCTTCTGTTGTTCTCACAACCAGATAAAAGCACTCACTAACTACAGTTACAACTGTGTTGTGATTCTGGATGACCACTGAACAGCTATCAAAAAGATTTGTAAGCACTGTTCTTCTTCCTAACTGTTTTCACGTACAACAAAACATGTAGTCTTCTGGAACTGGAAAAACGGTACTTGAAAACATGTGGGGCAAGGTGAAAAAGGGCTCTACCGTTGGTCATCGAGTGTCCCTTTTTGTTGGCAAGTTTTTCTAACATTCAGTTAAACTATCTCCTATCTTCAGTCTGTCTCTTCTATAGATCTATCTTCTTATAATGCCAATTTTTGCTGCTTTTCTCTATGGGACATCCTTTCATGTTGCTGTCATATCCCAGTAACTTCTCAAGTGTTTCCTTCTCCTCCTCCTCCTCTTCCCATAGCCAGCTCCTTCAAGGAAGGAAAGAACTTCCAAGAACATCCATGTGGATGCTTTCCACTGAGTGGTTATGAAGTTGCTATATAATCAAGACATAGTTGTTTCAACTGATCAGGCAATGCATTCCCTAATTTCTCCTGGCAGGATGGGGCAACCCCTCTGATGCTGGCTGCCAAGATGAACCACTCGGAGCTCTGCCACTACTTGCTGCACCGAGGAGCAGCTGCTAATGCAAGAGACCAGAAAGGCCGGTGAGAAACCTTTCGGGAGACCAGGAGAAGGAATTGCTGGGAGTTTTCCAAGTGATAATGATGGTTCAGACAAATGCCTCATTTAGCTCAGCATCACAGCCAACTGATGTTTTCAAGGGTTCTGACAGAGTCCGGATTGGGACAAAGCTTTTCCATGTGAATTGCCTGGCGTTGTGCTTAATACAATCTCATGCCTTCAGTTGCTTTTGACCAACACTTCTCATTCTTCGTCTGTGTTTTGCCTTCCGTTGCTAACCATTGCTATAGTTATTTATTTACAGGATTTATACCCATTGCAACTGTGAGATTCTTGGCAGTTCACAATGGCACAAATGGGTGCTATGCGTGTACCAGGAAGCCACTGCAAAATTGCATGAATGTGATTCTCTGAAGAAAGATTTTCTGTGGTGACAGCTGGAGTTTGTTTATCAAACAACTTGATGTTAAACTTTGGAAATATCTTGAGATTCTCCTCCAGTGTAGCTCATTACAAGCTACAGGGACCAAAAATTAAATTCACATGGTAGGACATAGGTTTCAAATCATGATTTACAGGAAGGGCACCCAATCGCTCAGCACTTTCTTCCTGTCAGAATCTTGAACTGGGCTGGTGGGATGTGTCAAGCTCTTTCTTGTAGAAATCGCCTCTTGCATGTTTTGAGACATTAAATATTGAGAAATTAAAAATGGCCTTGGGAGAGCGAATCAGAGATGCATCTGATTGGATGTAGTGTTTCCAACAATGAGCAATGATATGTTGGCATGGTAGTGTTCAGTCATGCTCTGCCCTTATGTATGGCAATCCATTACAAAGCTAGTCCTTAAGAGCTAAGCATGAGGTTTCTAAGGAAGGAGATCATCCTTAAGTGTCAGCCGACAAAGCTGTTTACTAATCTGCAACATCCTTGGGGCTCTCCAAGTTTAGATTCTTGAAAACATTTCATGACCCAACCAGGTAACACAATCAATGCTAAAAGGGAACGAAATGTGCTCTCTGTTTATATGCTCTGTCTCTGTTAGTGGGAGTGTTTTTGGTGGTTCTTTGATTAGGCTGTTGTTCACTGTTGGCTTGTTTGTCTGAGTTGATAGTTCCCTGATTGGGTATTGTTTACTGCTTATCAACTCAGACAAACAATCAGCACAGATGATGTTACCCAGTAGGGTTGTGAAACATCTGCAAGAAAACAACTAAGCTCGGAGAGAGCCCCACTGTTCTACCCTGAGCTACAAATACTTTCTTCTTTTGGTATTTGCTAACCTCTTGAAAGCTGGCCAAGAGTGAAATACTCTCCTTCTTCTGAGAACAAGATAAAACTTTCAAGACTTGACAGCCTTTCTTGATAGCTCCAGAAGGTTACTTTTAGATAAAATCTCAAAGTTTTCATATTCAGAGACCTCAATTAGCTAAGAATTGTTCTGGGTAGCATTTTTGAGGCTTACTTCTGTAATACTATCTCTGAGATCAAAACCTCTCTCCAGGGATTGATGGTGCCTGTCTTTGCTTCAGAACAGCCCTGATGGTGGCTTGTGAGAATGGCAGCGTGGAGTCAGTTGAAGTTCTTGTCCACGGTGGGGCAAAGGTTGGCCTTATCGATGCCACAGGCCGCGATGCAGCATACTACGGAGCCGCTACGGGCAATGCCCTCATTCAGCATTATCTCCAAGAAGCTGCCCAACGCCACTCTTGGGCTAGTGGTAAGACTTCCATGCTCCTTCCCTGTTGTTGGTCCCGTTGAAGAAAGAAGGGCCTTGCCTTTGGCTTCCCCAAGGCAGGGTCCTTAAAAGAGAAGTCTGGATTGGCCAGGAAGAAACTCATAATGACCTTTAGTTAGACTGAAGGTGGCCTTCTCCACTTGAGCTGATTACTTTAGCATATATCTTATCATACTCTTCATATCATAAGACCACTGATGGCAGGACCTCAGAGGTCAACTGGCCTAACCCTTGCTTGGTGGAGGATCTGCTAAGGACTATGACAGAGAAGATACCATTTTCCAAGGCAGCCCTGTTTCACCGGTTGACCGTTCCTACCGGCAGGACCCTCTACCCAAACACTTCCCTGAATCTCCTTCCTTGCAGAGGTAGCCCTTGATTTATGACTGGTTGCTTAATGAGCATTTGGAGTTTTGACAGCCTCAGAAATGCTGCTTATGGCCTGTAAGGCATTTTGAGCTATCGTTAAATGTTGTTCCCCCACCCCACACGACTGCATTTCGGGTGCTTGGCAACTGACTCACATTTATGACTGGCTGCAGCATCCCACAGACATGTGGCTGTGATTTGCGATGTTTTTTGCCAGTTTCAGGAGAATGGATGGAGACTTACGATCACATGATTTGCTTAATGACTGCAGTAGAAATGATTGTAAAATCAGGTCTGGTCATATGGGTGCCTCGGCTTATGACCATCATGACCTATGACAAAAATTGTGGTCTCAGTTGTGGTCATAAGTTGAGGACTATGTGTATTGGTTTCAGCTCACTGCTTCTCTTTCTGGCCCCCAGGGTGTCAGAAAAAGTCCCTCCTTTGCAGGGCAATTCTCCCAATGTCTGCTGTGTACCTCCTTTCTTTCTTCTCCTCTGCAAGCAAAACCAGCCAGATTCCATCCAGGTTTCCAGCTCATCCCCAACCTGGAAGCTATAATAAGCAGCTCTAAGTTCACGTTCTAAGTGGCATCATGTACAGATACCCCTGACAGGTGTCCCAGCAGCTGGAGGACATGGTCTCCAAAGCCCCTTCCCCCGTTTAGTCATTGGCTGTTTTGTAGCATAGGAGGCCTTGGGCTGTGGGAGGAAATTCTTTGGCTCAACCCCAAACAGTTGGATGGTTCCTTGCCAACCTTTTAAAATTCTACCTTGAAATACCCCTTTGATATTTTTGTCTTTTTTGCAGAGGAACAATCACCTGATCTGTCTTCTCAGGTAATGTTTTCCATTCCAAAAGGGCACATTGGCAGCAGCAGCTGGGAGATCAACTCTTAATGCTCCTCCCTCCATCCCTCTCTCTCCCTTTCGCTTTCCTTCCTTCCTTTCTTCTCTCTCTCTTCTTCCCTTTCTCCCTGCTTCCTTCCTTGCTTCCTCCCTCCCTCCCTTCTTCCTCCTTCCTTCCTTCCTTCCTTCCTTGCTTGCTTGCTTCTCTCCCTCCCTCTGTTTTGTTTCTCTGTTTCCTTCCTCTCTCTTCCTCCCTCCTCCTCCTTCTCTCCATCCATCAGGCGTCTTCTTCTCGACAGTCTCTCTGTAAGGAGAAGAGCAGCAGTCCAAGGAAGCGGAAGGCACCTCAACCGCCCACCAGTAACCCCAACCAGGTAGGAGGCTCATGTGCCCAAATTGCTCACTAAAAAAAGAGAAAGGGAAGCCCACATATTTCTTTGGTTGAAAATGCACTATTTTGGCATGGAGGAAGACTGACTGGGATATCTAGGGCTGTTGGCTCAAGCAGAAAGTGGAAAAAGCATTTGTGAAAGGTGGAAATGGTTATTCTTCCCAATAGAAGAGAATCTCATAGCTCAGGGTTGAATTGTGAAATCCTTGGTGCTCTCTGAGTTTGGTGGGGGGTTTTTTGCAGACATTTCTGATTAGGTAACATCATCAAGGTGTGGGAGGGGTGGGGTTTTGGTAGGGTTGTATTTTCCTTCTTGATGGTTCCTTGATTAGAGTATTGTATTCTGCCTGATGTTTTGTCTGGTGTTAATCCCTGATTATTGTACATTGGCTACTGGAGAGGATGCGCTGGTTTTCTTCTTAGCTTGTTTTATTGTAACTTGAATGGTATGTAATTATCGCTACATGCTGATTGATGGCTGATTTGTCTCAGTGTGCCAGGTTTCCAGGAATGTTGGCATTTTGGACTTGGCTTCATCTCAGATGCTAATACTTGAACACCATAGTTGAGTCTGTCCATGGGCTCTGAGATTGCAGAATTTTCATCATATTTTCTGACTGCTGATTGATCCGTGGATGCGCTCCGCTAGTCTTCTACTTGTCTGTCCTACATAATGGCTGCTAACGGTCCTTATACTGTATGTTGGAGATGGCTCCTGGTCTTCCAGCAGCAACAGTGCCACCCATGTCCCTCTCCCACCGGTCCTATTTGTATGCCCACCATGGCATTGACCACCAGGAGGCACTCTGTGACCAGCTGCTAAATTACAGATAGGGATATTTTTTTATTGGTCAAGCATGGTGAGGCATGCAAGGAATTTGTCTCCGGTACAAGCAGCTTTCAGTGTACTTGTTGCAACAATAAACAGCAGTAAGATATTACATGACAAATCGTTCTGTAAATATGTAATCAATATAAGGAAGTGTTTTGAAGTTTCAAATTAATAGGTACGTGTACACATTAGATAGAACTACTGGGCTAATTAGCATTCTCTGCTTCTGCTCCATCTATCTGTCTTGCAGCACGATCGTATAGCCTGAGCCAAGTATTCATTTTGAATGATGGCATGGGGGAAAAAGCTGTTCTTGTGTCTGGTAGTTTTGGTATGCAGCACCCTGTAGTGCCTACCAGATGGAAGAGGTTCAAAGAGGTCCGGGATGTGAGGGATCTGCAGATATTTCTTATCTGCTCTTCGTAAAGCAAATTTCACCATTTTCCAAAGTGTTCCTAACTAGACCAAAATGGATGAAATTACCAATGGTACTTTGTTGAAATGACGTAAAGATCATTCAGGGATATTGTTTTTATAACAGAAGTAATCCTTGAGTTATGACCATTTGTTCAGCAACTGTTCAAAGTTATGACAGTGCTGAAGGAAGGAACTTACCACCAGTCTTTGTAAGGTTCAGTAAGACTTTTTGATAATGAAAGAAAAAGTTTACGAAGCACATTAAGGGCCCCTGGCTGCCTTCTCCAAGGTCATTGCCACAGGTCCCTTCCGTGCTTCCATGCTGGGCTTCTTTGATGCAACTTTTGTTTATTATTCCCAAGCATGCCTCCATCCCACCCCATCCCAACCATGGTACATCTGCTGATTTTTATGTCTACATACTTGCTGTTAACTAGTCCAGATTCAACTGCTCACGTTCCAACTGATGCGGTTGGACCATCCAACCTTGGTGGTTGGATGGTCGAGAAAGATTTGTCAACTCAGACTGAATTTTTCTTCCTAGGAGGACCGGGAAGCCTATGAAGAGATTGCAAGGCTACGCCAGGAGAGAGCTCAGTTTCTGCAAAAGATCCGGGCGCTAGAGCAGCTCCAAGAAAAACAAAAACAGGAAGTAAGTCTTTGAATACCATCCTGGACAAAGATGCTCAGAATGAATCTCTCTTAGAAACCCAGCATCTGCCTGGTACTCTGTGGTTTCCTCCACGGTGGAATAAGCACGTTGAGGGTGATTAAGAGAAGTCATACATCCATGCATTTCTGCAAAGCTATGCTCAGGTTTGGGACAAAAGGACTCACATTTCAGAAATTAAAAGCATGTCAACAAAGTTCCACAAACTCTCCAATTTTCCATCCAAGAAATGTTGTCTACTTTCTACTTAGCATTCTCTTTGGTGCCTGCTTTTTTATTATCTGGTATTTTATTATCTGAAATAATTTTTAGCGTAGTCTTTGCTGCTCTGCTATCATTTCATTGGGATCTATATTTTATCTTCTGGTCATCTTTATCAGAAATTCGAAGGGCGGTTTCAAGAGATTAGTTAATAAGTAAGAAATTTTCATGACAATGACTTCACCCTTTTTCTTCCTTTTTGCCTCTGGTAGCAACTGGGATTTCAAAATGGCTCCTTGCCTATTCTGGAGAAGCAGGTAAGTCTTATCCTGAAACAGAAGAATGCAAGACGTTAGGCATGTTGTTGCAATCATGATGATGTTACACATTACAACATCATAACCCCAGTTATACAATAAGCATAATGATTGCTTGATATTTGCACTGATACACTATTCACCTCCCAGTTGGAGGTTTTTGAGAAAGAAACCACAACAGTCAGAGGTAGATGGAACATTGCTTTGATTCACCACAAGGCAGCTTCCTATATTTCTATTTAGCACATCCTGAAGAGAAGAATCTTGGTTTGAGGACCAGAGTTCTGTGGTAGCACATGTGCTTTTGTGATCAAAAAGTCTGGAATTAGTCCTGAATATGCTCAGATTGCGAATTGGAAGTCACTCTCGTCTTAAATCTGCAAAATTGCTGCAGGAAATCCTGCATGGAGGGACCCAGGACTTAACTCACTAAAATATGTCTTAAAAATATGTTCCTAGTGGGTCACAATTTGTGACCTGTTTCAAGACCTTGTGAGCATAAGCCCAAGAGAACAAAGAGTCTTACTACTGCATAAGCCCTTGTGATTTGTTATGGCTGGGATCCTAGAAACAAGGAAATCTAAAGCCAGGTTTACCAGTTTCATTAAATGCTAGAGAGTCCCAGGGAAGGAATGCAGAGAATGTAAACAAGCCACGGCTACTTTCAAGCATCTGGGGGAAGCTGAACAGCCAGATTATCCTTTGAGGAAAAACATGAAGAGATGGCTCCTTGGATTTGAACCCAAGGAAGAGATGAGTTTGGGACCAGCCTCAATGGTTCAGATAGTGTCAACCATTTTTTGAGTTAGAACAAGGGTTTTATCACGTCAGATCATATGAAAGCTCTGAGAAGATTTAGCCAAGTTTCTGCCTGCCTTGGGTGAACCTGCTGTGAAGACCATATAAATTTAATAAATCAATAGGTAAGTGGTTAAGACCCAATGACTACAAGTGATGCCCAAACAATAAATTATCTTTTGGCTTAAGGTGATGGCATGGTTCTCACAGCCTGAGAAGCAATGGCTGAAGCACCTTTCCGACTTCACATTCAAAGATGCACTTTCCTAGTTTCCAACCATGAACTACAAATCATTGAACTCTCTTTTTGCCTCGTTGAGCATGTTGTGTGAACTCAAGTGGCTGGTAATTTAAGTCCACTGAGTAGTCCTGCAATGCATCAGGAACTGCTGTAGCTTTTCTTTCTATTCAAAAGAATCCACAGATACCCAAGTAGGTGAGTGTCACAATTGGAATAAAATCTTGTTTTTCGATCATCTGCCAGCTAGAGGATCTTCAAAACCAACTGGTGGAGACGGCAAATGAGAAGGAAAGTCTTAGGAAGGAAGTGGAGGTGCTACGAAGCCATCTTTCATCGTTTGAGGTACTGAAGGAGTGTTTGAGTGTCCAGGTGTTCTCTAAGATGAGCTTAAGATAGGTTGTCCCACTCAGATGGAGTGACTGGCCAAGCTTTCCAGCCACTTTACGGTAAGGTTAAAGCAGTGATGTCAGGCTCCAAAACTTAAGAAAGGCACTATGTGTTTCTTCCACACAGATTTCTTTATTGTTCTTTACGCACAGAAAGAATCTTGCCAAACTAAAGCATGCTATCATCCCCATAAAGCATATACTCTGGGACCTATTAGGGAGGAGCCATCTTCACCCTCTTTCTCTCACACAGACTGTCTGAACTGAGTTGTCTCTTGCTCTTCTGGGATGCACTCGCACCCTCCTGGGAACCTGGACGACATTCCATCACATCTAGATAGTATCCTAGGGAAACAAATGTGCCACCTGGCCTTTGCATAAAATCATTTTTCCAAAATAGTTGTCTTTTCCTTGAGCCACACAGAGTCTGTCAGTCTTGGTGTATCTTCAGTTCTTCTTCACAGAATTTGTCTTAGACTCCCACTTTCTGGAAATCTCTCATCTCATCTTCTCTTTGTGCAGAACGAGAAGGAAAATACCAGCTATGATGTTGAAACTCTGCAGGATGAAGAGGGGGAAGTGCTGGAGTTTCCAGGTAAGGGTCGGTCTTCATCTCTCTTCAGAGGATATGCTTAGAACTGAGCAAATCTGTGTGCTAGGTCCCATCTAAATACGTTGGATTGTATCTTTCATCTCTGGGCAGTAAGCTAATGATGCTTCACTTGATTGATGATTGCCATTAATCTGATGTTGATTCTTACAGACCAGTTTTCTCCATGATGATCTTGTCACCAACTTGGTCCAAAAGTGTACCCATCCCGTTGTAATTGAGTTCATCCACCTTGCTGGTCATCCTCTTCTCCTCTTTCCTTCCACCTTTCCCTGCATCCAAGTCTTCTCCAGACACCTGGGTGTCCAAATTTGGGTGAAACAGATCTCAGGACTAGCTGAGACGGGACCAAGGTCCCGTCCAGCAGGGCAGATCTTAGGTTCTTAGGGTGGTTTTATTGCAGTGGTTTTACTTAAATCACTTTCCCTCTTTTCCTTATTTATAAATCCCCCTGGACTCTCTTGGGAAGAAGAGCAGCAGCATCGAAATAAAACCGATTAAGTAGCATCGGTGGTGCTGAACTCTTGCGTTATCCGCAGTGATTTTTACGGACAGCCATTTATTTTCTTCCGATGGGGAAAAATTAAGTTCGACCTGAAACTTTTTTTGTACATTAGCTTAGGTAAAAGGGACTGGCAGCATTTCTAAATGTCTATTATTTTGTTCAGGTAGCATGCCTTCACCTATGATACTACTTAAGATTGTAGAAGCATCCAAGGACCTCTCTTGCAAGGTCAAAAAAGTCAAGATGGCAGCCATAACTCCCACATTAAGATTCCCTCCTTTTTATATCTTTTGCAATACAGGTAGTCCTTGACTTACAACTGTAATGGAGCCTGGAATTTCCATTTAAAGTCATGCTGGTTGTAAGTCGAGGCACCAACAGGACTATCCCAATTTTATGACATTTTTGCGATGGTCATTAAGCAAGCACAACAGTTGTTAAGTGAACCAATTTTCTACAACGGGTATCTTTTTCCAGAAACTGGACGTAAACGCCGGTTTTGGCAAAAAAAAAAAGTCATAAATTGTGATCTGTGGGATGCTGCAAATAACTGCCAATGTGACCGTGAGGGGGACCCGGCCATTGGAACGTCAAATCCAGGTTGTAAGTACCTTTTTCAAGGTCCATCGTAACTTCGAGGGTCAGTAAGCAGCCAGCTGTTAAGCAAGTACTGCTTGTACAGATAAAAAAGACATGAGGTTTCGCACACAGTTGTGGTCTCCATCTTGAATTGTTGACCCTTTGACACCTCTGAACAGAGTTTCCCCCCCCAAGTATCAGTCAGCTTTTCATACTGAATTATGTTAGGCCCAAAATGCTGTGTTTTCCCCTCTTTAGGTTTCTTTCTCTAATATTTTTTGTACATCCTCAAGTTGGGGTATTTTAACAAGAATGCGGCTATTTCCCTTTATTTCTTAGCGGTCACTTCCACTGAGGATCTCAATGACCTATCTGAGGAAAAGACTGCAATTCCTTGTACAAGTAGTCCTTAATTTATGGCCAGTCACTTAGTGACTGTTCAAAGTTACGACAGAGCCTCCCTCCCAAAGCTACTTGGAACCCGGATTCAAATGCCCCCCCTCCAGTCATATTGACTGCATTCTGGGGACTTGGCAACTGACCTACATTTATGGCTGTTTGCAGCATCCCATGGTTAAATGGCCATGGTTTACAACGTTTCTGCTGGAAACTGGCATTTCTTTCTGGTTCCCGACAAAAGCCGGCCGATAGCAAACAATGGATTTGCTTAACAACTGCTGTAAAAAAAGTAATAAAATTGGGTCAGTCATGTGATGACCTGCTTTATGACCATCACAACTTATGACCTTAATGGCCAGGGTCAATAATGGTTGTAACTCGAGGACTACCTGTACTTTTAGCCTGGTGTGGGCTTTTCCACCAGCTTTATTTTTCTGGATTTCCTCACTCTCACTCTTCTTTTTAACAGCGGCTGAGCTTCTATCCAAAAAAAGTTTGAGCGCCTCTACTGAAGAACTCTTAGCAACCCTGCAGGGCCAGATAGAGTTCCTTACCCAGAAGAACAAAAACTTGATGGAAAAAATACAGGTAAATCACAGGTCTGTCCACCTGGGCATTTAGAAATCTAGTTAGCAGCTGTGGATAAATACTGCTTAGCTTACCCAACGATAAACTATTGCAACATATAGACAGCGCTCTCTCTCCTGGGTGTCTATGTATATTCTCATTAAACCAGGTCATGATTTGTAGCACAATTGCAAAAAATGCAAAACTTTCTCAAAAGGGCAATTGGATTGGCTTTCAAGAGGAATCAAAGAATCTATTTATGTAAACATGTTAGATCCTCCCCGTAAAGGGGGGGATTAGATTTCAGTTGTCTCCTGTTAACAATGTTGCTTTAACTCATCTGCACAAAACTTTCCTGTGTTGTGTTATTGTGCAGACCCTTAAGGGCAAAACTGGTCTCTAAATCTTTATTGCTCGGCATTGTCACTCTGTTTAACTTGTTATGTGAGATCTTTATCTGGTTTGTGTCCTGCATCCTGCCTTTTGAGAAACGTGTATTTTCTTGCCACCTCTTCCATTTTCACATGGAACAGAGGAAGTCTCTTGCATAGGAGATGAAACGTATTCCGATTACATTTACTGGTAAAAGTCCAGTTGCCTTTTTGAGAAAGTTTTGTATTTTTTGCAATTTTCCTACATATCACCCTCCTTTCGGAACCTGAAAATCCCTTAAAATCTGGCTTTGGTTCCAAGCCTGGGATTAATGTGTTATAGAAGCTGTTTTAATGGTTATTTTTAGTCCAGGTTGTCTTGTTTCATTTGGTTTATGTTTTTAAGTCCTTGTTTAGCGACTGCCTCATTTAGTGACCACAGTGATAAAAATAACTTTGCAACCAGTCCTCTAATTTATAACCTTCACAGGTCTGTAAAGCAAAGGAAAGTCGAAGTCAGATCATAATAAGCATGGATGTGGTTTCACTTAGCGATGATGGTCAAGAATGTGTCCATGGGAAATGATTCTTTCCCACGGTCACAAAAACCAGCACCAGAAATAACATATAAAAGTGGCAGCTGTCTAGATTTAATTTAAATGTATGGAAAATTTCCAGATGGTAGGATCTGTACCATAGTGGAAAAATCTCTCTACGGGGTGGTGGATTATTCATCTCTGGAGGATTTCTGCTAATCTCTGAAGAAATTGGACTACAAGACTTTGTGTTGTTGTCCAAATCCTTTGAAAGTAAATATGCAACCGTGCAAGTTACATGGCTTCTAAACCTGGGTCAATTTCAGAAATGTGGTTGAAACCCCAGGAGGTTGTTTTTTAAAAATCATTTATCTGGACTCTCCCCCCAGCTAGATGGGAGGTACAAATTGAAAATTCAGGCCAGTATTTACATCCCAGATGCAGACATGAATCACCAGTTCCCAGCAAATGATTTTCTGGAAAGCAACACCATGAAGAGCCATCAGTGGTTCATCATGGATTCCTTGCAAGTCATTAACGCAACACAGTACGCATGGTCATTGACTTACGACCAGTTACTCAGCAACTATTCAAAGCTGTGACCAACCCAAAAAAGGGGACTTACTACCTGGATTCAAAATTCTGACAGTTGGGCTCCCTCCACAATCGCATGACTGAACTTGGCATTTACGGCATTTGCAGCATCCTGCAATCACATGAACGTATTTTAGGACGGCTTTGCCAAAAACTGGCATTTACTTCCAGTTTTTGGTAAAACAGTGCCCGTAGTGAATGTTGGATCACTTAATGTTAATAAACACGGCATTTGCTTTACAACCGCTGTATTTGCTTAATGACCACCACCAAAATACAGCATCGGGTTAGTCATATGACCAACCTGTTTTATGACCATCGCAACGTATAACTGTAACGGGCAGGCTCCATTATAGTGGTATGTTGAGGACTATCTGTATGGTCTCGTGGATTTGTAGCTACAGTGCATACAACTGGGAGACCCTTTGGGCTGGAGACCTCCCAAACACAGAACTGGAATCCGCAAGCAACACAGCTGCTCAGATTCTGCCTAAAACTCTCCCCTGTACATGTTGTGGTTTTCTCTCTCTGTATACCAAATAACTTTCTGTTTTATCCAGATTCTGGAGAAATACGAGAAGGATGAGAACAACGCTGACCCTTCCGGGGACTTCATCCCTGTCGTTTTGTATGACTCACTCAGGTCAGAATTTGAGAAGCTGAAAGAACAGCAGCTGGAGGCTCAGGAGGTTTTGAAGTCCCTTGAAGGCAACAGAACAGGTGAAGATTCTTGTAAAGGTATCCCAGAAGAGGCTTACCGACAGCTGAAGGGCGATTATGAGAAGCAAATAACAACTCTTAAAGAAGCTTTGGAGAAGATCAGCTGCCCAGACAATCAGACCAGAAGGAACCAAGCAATGGGCACTGCCTTGGAAATGGAAGAAAAAAGCAAATTAAACCTGGGGACCAGAGAAGACATGGAAGAACTGGTGAATGAACTGAGCAAGACCCAGGAGAAATACCAGGCAGCTTTAGTTGAAGTTAAACTTCTTGAAGATCAGATAGAGCTGGGGATCTTGTCTATGGAGGACAAAGAGGCTGCTGAGAGTTCCAGAACTGGACTTGAGACGGTGAAGGCTGCTTTGCACCAGACTCAAGAGGAACTGGAAGAGCAAGATCAGAAGATGAAGGATTTAGAGGGGCCGCTTGGGGCTCAGGAAGAAAGAGGTACCGAAGGCTGCTCCACGGAGGCGTATGAGGAGATGAAAGCCACCCTTACCGCCTCCTTGGATGCAATGTCTAAGGAGAAAGAGGCCCTTCTAAGGAGATGCACTTCTGCGGAGACAGAACTTAGGGAACTGAGGGAATCCTTGGAGGAGAAAAGCCATGAGATGCTGGAAGGAAGTTCCTCAGTCAGCCAGGCCCTTCAGGAGGAGACGGGAAAACTGCGAGAGCAGCTGAAGGCCATGATAAAGCAACACGGAGAAGTGAAAGCTCACGTGGAAGAGCTCCGAGAAGGGCGGATAAAACTGGAAGAGGAGCTTCAAGTGACAAAGGAGAAGTTGGCTTCCCAGTATGTCTCTAGGCTGGAGCATGAAGACATGGTGGGGAAGTTGAAGGCCTCCCTCTCAGATGCTGAAGAGAGATTGCTGGAGATGAAAGAGAAATGCACTTCCACCCAGATGGAGCTAGCAGAACTGCAGAAGGCCACCGAGAGCTACAGACAAGAGTCGGTGCCCCTGGCAGAGCACGCTCGTGCCAAGGAGGCCTTGGAGGGCACCCTGTGGGAGCTGAAGGCCAAGGCCAAGCTGTTGGAACAGGAGCTCAAAGTGAAAGCCCAGGAGGCCTCACGACTGCAGGCAGAGCTGGATGAGGTCCGTCAAGGCGCCGTGTCCAAGGAATCTCATGAGCAGCTGAGAGCCAGCTTGCAGGCCGAAATCGATGCACTGAACGTGAAGCTGAACGATCTGGGGTGCAAGCACGAACGCACCTGCACTGAAGTCTTCCAAGTGCAGCGGGAGGCTCTCTTCATGAAGAGCGAGAAGCACGCTGCCGAGGCTCAGCTAGCCGCAGCCGAGAAGCAGCTGCAGAGCTTGCAGGCCGAGTCCGAACGCCTCCAGGAACTGCACAGCCACATCGAGGATTCGACCAAACTGGTCCGAGAAAAAGACAAGAAGGTGAATCTTGGGGGAGATGAATGTCTGCGTCGAAGGTCTTTTTGTTCATCTGAACAGGTATTCCTGGACCTGTTTTCCCAGCATCAAAGACTTAGCTTCTTTGGGATCTCTTATGCAGTGATAAACTGATAATTTCTTTACATGAGGTTAGATTGCACATTTTGAGTGTATAATGTAAGAGCATATTCATATGGCTTTGAAGGACCATGAAAACACTTCAGTGATTATCCAGCCACACTGGGATATTCTTGAATAGCTTACGGGGAAGCTATTCAAGATTATCTATCCATTCATATTACATTTCAACATCGTGGAACTGGCTTTAAATAATAATTTTGACAGATCTAGCATGCTTCAGGCCCCATTGTGACCTGTTGGTGACCCAGGAAATGCATTTTCTGTGTTAGGGCACCTATCCTTTGGAACACCATTCCACCCAGGATTCATTCAGCCCCCATCCTTGTTTAAGCAAGCCCTTAAAACCTGGCTCTGTCCCCAGGCCCTGGGTTTGGGTAGGTGGGAAACCCCTTGTGGGATGTCTTGGTTGGTTAATTGATGGTTGATTTTCTCTGGACTTTTCTTAGGGATGATGTAGTCTTTATTTCATTGTTATATTTCGTAAATCACCTAGTCATACAGATTGGAGTAGCCTAAAAAAGAAATCCACTCCATCCATCCATCAATAAATACAGGCTGAATACAGGATTGAGCACTATGAAAGCAATGCATTGATCATAGCTTGGTCATATAAAGACAATAAATGAAGATTGAATCCCAAAATAAAAATGAGGGGGGAAGTGAATGGGTTGAGAAAAAGGAGAATATATATTTATAGATAGGAGAGCTCTTGACTCATTTCCAGGTTCGACCCCCAGTCACTGGTTCAGATATGTGGATGACACCTGGGTGAAGAT
>JANHZU010003187.1:96941-107138 GCA_032468055.1 Acrochordus granulatus
AAAAAGGTTTTGTTTTCTGACTTTTTAAGCAACATTTTGCAGGCCGTTCAAAGCCGGCCGGTGGGCCGTGTTTGGCCCACAGGCCTCAAACTGCCCAGGTCTATTCTAGATATTACACGCCACAGTCTTGGTTGGTCAACCACTCTTGGAGAGAGTAACAGAGGTGCTGAATGTACACAATCTGCCCAACAATGGATGAGTGGAGTCCAAAGTCTTTGAAATAGTTTTAATAAACTCTTTTCCAATCTGCTGAGTTTCAACAACTGTTTTTTGGAGGTCCTTAGAAATCTCCTTTGTTTGAGCCATGACACATTTCCACATACCTGCATTGTGAAGGTATTCACTATTTGATAGCGAATATCCATAACTCTGTTCTTTAAATAAGACCTCCTACATTCACTTGTATTGTCCTATTGATTGAAACACCTGATTTAAATTTCCCTTTCAAATTAACTGATAATCCTACATATTTACATACTTTTGCCACACACAGGTATGTACCATTGGATAATTTTCCTCAGAAACTAAATGAACATATAATATTGTAACTAATTTGTTTAATTGAGCTATCTTCATCCAGTTTTAGGATTTGTGTGGAGAACAGATCCCATTTTAGGTCATATTTATGCAGAAATGTTAAGATTCAAAAGGCTTCATAAACTTCTATGCACCACTGGTGTGGTTGCTAAAATTTGACACCAACTTGATGGTATGTAATTGATGAAGAAAAAGGAGTGATTTACTCTTCTTTTGAAAAGAAAATATTAAAGAAAAAAAGTGAAGAAAAAATATTAAAAGGCTGTCAGAAAGAAGTAAAATCTCCCAGCCTCAGCTGATAGATGACTGATTAAAACATCTCGACTGCACTTGTGGTGTCCTAAATAAGTTAGTTGACCAGGGTAGTATGTGATATTAAGTATATAATATAGCTTATATAGAAAACTTTAGTGATAACTTTTCTAAGATGTTATTAAGTGTGGTCTGGTTCAGTCTTTTATTTGCTGCTTTGTATGCTGGGTTGCTAACACACATTAGATTGTGAGGGTATTCTCACACAGATCAGACTTTCCATTTGTAAAATTATTCAGAATTAAATTTGCATAGAGGTTTCCTCAGCCTTCCTTATGGTCCAACTCTCACAGCCATATATTACTGTTGGGAAAACCATAGCTTTGACTCTATGGACCTTTGTCGGCAAGGGGATGTCTCTGCTTCTGACTACACTGTCTAGGTTGGCCATGGCTCTCCTCCCAAGGAGAAGCGTCTTTTGATTTCATGGCTGCAGTCACCATCTGCAGTGACCTTGAAGCCCAAGAAGGTAAAAGCTGCCACTGCTTCCAGTGATAGATACTATGTGTAAAAAAAGCTTTGATTACACAGTGACAGTCACCATACTGACTTTTTTGAACCCCCTGGAGACACCCCAGTTGCTAAATCATAATATGATGGGGTTTGTATTGAATGTGATGTACAGTTTAGTGTTATGTCTGAATTGACATACTGTGGATTAATCGGCAAGCTAGGATTCAAATGAATTGTCTTAATATAGTGTGAGAGCCAAGCCACAGAGTCAGGCAACATGGTGACCTGCTTAACAACCACAAAGACTTACAATCACAATTTGGGCTCAGTTGTGGTTGTTAAGTGAGGATTACCTGCATATCTCTGTGTATGTGTGTGTATGTATGTATATATCTGCATGGATATGTGCATGCACACACACATATGTTTGTTCTAAAGCTTCTTTTGGCTTTGGAGCTGAATAGCTGCCCATTCCTAATAAATAACATCTCCAAGTTAGCTTAACATTCCTGTTCAAGCAATACAACTTTGCATAAAGACTTTGTTACCCTTAATGGTACTGCACACTGCAGTATTTTAATTTATCGTGAACCTTCATACAGCCACATTAGGAATAAACTGTGCAGTCCAATGTCCCAGCTAGTCAGCATAAGAGCCTCTGAGCAAGACAGAGCATTCCTGATTCAATTCCCCACTGAGACTTGAAGACTTTCCTGGCCATTCCTGGACCACCATCTTATCTTTCCAGCTGTATTTAAAGTATGAAAAGGAATAATGTGTTTTCTGCAAACCTTTAGAACAATGTTTCTTAGCCTCAGCAACTTTTAAGATGTATGGACTTCAACTGCCAGAATTTCCCAGCCCCCAAAACAACAATCTTGAATACAATTGAAAACAACAGAAAATGTGGGAGAATATCAAGTAGCAGCTTACGAACAATGCAGCCGTCTCACAGGTTCCCCAACTCTATGGGATTTTCAAGGCTGATGCAAAACCAGGTCCTCTGAAAGGCCAGTAGGATCAGGGTTAATCTAACCTCAGGGGATGATGTTCCAGAGGGCAAGCGTCATGGATGAGAAGATTGTCATCTTAGGTCCCATCAGATGAAACTCCTAAGTGGATGAGACCCGTAACATGTCTCTCCTGCCAGATCTGATGGGATGGATAGATGTAACTGGAGAAGAAGTACCTCAGAGAATCCAGCTCCATATCATGTATGGCTTTATACTGTAGATAATAAATAACCAACATCTGGAATAGAACTTGGAAGCCAAGTGGTAACCAATGCAACTCATGGAACAGAGGGGTCATGTGAACTGATCTTATAGGGATTCCCCTAAACGCAATCTTCTTGAATGGTCAGATTACAGACCTGTTGTTGGATTTCTTTTCCCTGTTCTCTCCTTGTAGGGACAGTTTTGGACTAAGCAAAAGCCATACCAGCCAAAATGCTTGATCAGATATTGAAGAAACATCTCCAGATGAGTTCATCTCTTCTTTCTTTTCTGTTCCTTCCAGGGCCACATGGATGAGGACGTCCAAAGAATCCTTTTCCAGATTTTGAAGATGCAAAGGCTTCAGGAGCAAGGAAGATGAGACAAGCGCTGGATCATAGACTCGACCTGGGGTGGGGTGGGCAGGCTGGGCATTTCCTTGGGGGAGAATGACATTAAGGTCACAGCAACCATCCAATCCAATGGTGAGCCAGGAAGGGAGCAGACCAGCTAAAACCCAATGTCTTTGAATTGCTCCACATTAGGCAGGAAACACTTGCACTTCACTTTGTTGTGCCCATGTTGGGCAAAGCACTCTGGGGGAATTTCTGCCTGCCATAACAGTGTTAAAGGCTACAGGGTCATTTCAGGAGTAGAAAGAGAGATGAAAGACCTAGAGTGAGATGGGGAGTGGCCGATAGTGGTCAGCTGTTTATTTCCTCTGGGGCTAATGGAAAAGAACTGGGTCCCAATTCTTCTTTTCCCATAAAACATTCTGGGGAATCTCAGGCCAATCAATCTCTCTGATCACAGACTACATACAAGGTTGTTGTTCTGGTGAAGTATCGACAAATATGCTGTTCTGAGTGCTGTACCAAGTGTTGGTGTGTGAATGTATGTTACATAGTTGAGTTGTTGGTCATACCTGCATAATCGAAGCTTCATCTCTTTTCAATGTGTTTAGTAATACATGCAAAAAAAGAAGTGGGGCTGCGATCTTGACTTTTCTGACCTCCAATATTCCTGTTCTGCCCAGAAACAGTGGGATAGAAATGCGGTAAGGCATTTCCACATTCCACAGGACCAAAATTAATTGTTGGGAGTCTGGGATCTGAAGTAAGTCAATATATATGCTGCAATTTTACATAACATGAAAAACCCACAAGATGCCACATTGGGCAAATGATCAATTGTTTAAATTCTTAACAATAATTGTGAATTGTTTAAAAACTCTGTTTTTTAAAATTGAAATGGTTGGGATGAAATGCTGAAAGCCAGGAAAATTTTCAGTAGCCAGAAAAACTCTGGTTGTAGTCTTTCATAATATTAGCATGCATTTGAGAATGAATCTCAGTGGCTTACTTCTGAGTAAGGATGCAAATAGGTTAGTGGTGTAAATAAAATTTACAGGGATGGAGTGAATACTATGCAACTTCTTAGCTTTTCCTATGTCTAATGAATATAATAATTAGTGCTAAAAAGTAAAAAGAATTTATTCTTGTGTTGAGCAGAGAGTTGGACTAGATGTTCTCCAGGTTCCTTCTATTGTATGACTGGGGTGTCAGTAGGGTATGGTTAAAAAATCAACATGGCAGGCACAGTAGTGTGATAGAAGTTCTGCCTGTTTTTTTAATGTGTGTCAAGGCTGCTATCGACTTTTTTGATCATACCCTTTTGGACACCCTTGATTCTATGGCCAGTCTACTTTATTCTTTGATCAATTCTGCACAGGCTTCAAAATGGCATTCTTCCAGGTTCATTTTTAAAGATGCATTCTAAAATATGGAATCCATGCACATCTAAGCACAGATTGTAAGGCAAGGATGTGAAGATGAGCACTTAAAATTAGGATGGGTGAGGTTTGATTGTAGGGATGAACTTGATGATGCTATTACTGTAGTTAAATTCTGGGGACCACAGGGCTTACTGGAATTTTTAAGAAAGAGTCTAAGGTGTTTGCAAGTGTTTTTGAGATTTGTAAGCGAGGATTAGAGATTAAGTTCTGTTTTTGCTGTAGAGCATTGTTTGAGCTTGGCTGGCTGGGGAATTCTGGGAGTTGAAGTCCACACATCTTAAAGCTGCCAAGTTGACAAACACTACTCTAGAGTAATGGTGTACATGCAGCCTTGCTTGAAATCTGAAGAACAAAAACATTCAGTCATTGGATGATGGTCCAAATGTTCCTTGCAGCCTTCTTCCTCTTTTATGATCACACAGAGTTTAAAAGCAAATCTGTCACAAGAACTCCACAACTGCACATCGCTTTCAAAAGCAAAATTTGCATAAAAAGTTTGGCTACTGAGCTGTAGATTTGGGGCTGTGTGTGCTTGTGTGTGTGTCTCAGAGACCAAAACGATAAATACAGGACTGCAGTTGGGTCAGTTTTGCTAAGGATGCCAAGTTGATGGCCTGATATTGCTTCTGTACATTCATAAGAATGCAGACAAATGAACACCATCTTTATTTGGTGACAGCCTCATTTAGCAACCACAGTCACAACGATGATGAAAAAGTAACTTGGTGACCCAGCCTTGCATTGATGACTTTCACGGGTCTGAAAAGCAAAGGAGATCTGAAGTCAAGCTTTCACTTTGTGACTGCTTTGTTTAACAATTGAGTTGCCAGTCCCAGTTGTGGTTGCTAAATGAGATATAGTGTTCTCTGCTAAATATCCATATCAAAAATCTCCATTGGAAGCAAAGGAGCTCAGCCTCTTCCAAATATTGAGGTGAGTCTCTTTTTGCATTTAGGCCAGAGTGTGTAACATCTGTTGTCTCAAAGGCCTCCCTGGGCTCAGTGTAGGCTAGGGAGACTGCATTTCAACAGTGGCTGCACACAGAAACATTTCTGGAGAGGCTTTCAGGAGTTTTAAAGGGTGAAATGGCTTTCTTAAGCATCTTTTAAGTCTTAAGGAACAAAAGGGTTGGAATTTTTGGCCCCAGTAATTTTGGGAGGGCATAGAAGGAATGTTGGCAACCTACACTTTTTCCAACCACTCCTTAAAAAGATAAAAACTCTGCTTCAAATAGCAGGATGCAGAAGGAAACTATCTCTTACTTGTCTTCTGGACTGGTGGGGGCATCATAAGACAAAGGAACAAGGGAACAGGCTTAGTTCATAATTCCGTCACATGGTTAAACCAAGGATCTGTATGAAAATTCATTGTGTTGCTGCCTCTTTTCATAATCCAAAGCAATAAAACATCTGTGTTCACTCTGCTTAGAATATTAACTCTTTTCAGAACCTTGGGAAATTGTGGCAGGTTGATGGGTCTGTTTTTGACAGTTCTGTGACTGACTAAAACTTCAATCAATGCCCATTATTGGCAGAAAGGAACTCCCTGCTAGATGCCCTGTAGGCAGTGCGGTGGGGAGATACAGAAAATGCATTTCTGCCTATTGAAAAGTTACAGCGTGGCTGCCTCAAACAGCAGGAAAATTCACAAAAATGCTAATTAAAGCCACTTCCCTGTAGCAGAGGACCACGAACATCCAAACTAAATCATCCCCTTGTTATTTTCTCACTCCTTCCTGCTAGCTTAGTTTTCTAAGACCTTTTAAGTCACAATTAAGCCATAATATTCTCCATGCAGGGTGCCATTCCTGCACAGTTCTGATTGCCCCATTTGAAAGGGGATATTATATTACTGGAAAATGCCTAGATGTGAGCTGAAGTTATTGGGGGGGGGGTTCAAGCATCTTGCCTAGGAGAAAAGGCTAAAAAATTTGGGATGCTTTTACTTAGGGATGAGAGGAGGAACATGCTTAAGGTGTATGAAACCATCCATAGTCTGGTGAACAAGGACAGGGGTAAGTTTTTTTTCTCTCCAAATACCAGGACAAGGAGGTCACCCTATGAAACTGACTGAAAAGACATTTAAAACATATTAAATCATTCCTTCATATGGTACATCTGTAACCTGTGGAATTAAGTATCATGAGATGTGATGGTTACTCACATGGATGGCTTTTAAAAAGGACTGGAGAAATCCGCAAAGTCTTGTCAAGATCTTGGATAGTTTGGTCTTGTTTCCCCTGAGGACTGCGGAGTCCTGGTTATAGAATGATGGTGGGAAATAGGAATATCTTTATCAGCTGCTTGCAAGCATCCCAGAGGCACCTGGTTGGCCACCGTGAGGAACAAAATACAGCTTAGCTTTGTTTTCTCTTGGATTCTTGCCTTCTTTTTTCAGCTTAGGTTCCTGGATTAGAAACAGAAACCAGACCTGTAGATAAAATTATCTGGAGGATACGGAGGTGGGAGTTAAAAATAGTCAGCAGTCAGGGGGTCGCCATCCTGGGGTCTAGAGTCTGTGCATGCACCTTTAAATCTCCTGCTGATTCTGGAATCTGGTCCATTATTTATAATAAATTTATACGCTGCTCATCTCTGGCTTTGCCACTACCTGATTTGAGAGAAGTGGAGAAGAAGCGTGTGAATGTGGATGAGTGTCGTAGCTTCTCATTTTGTATCTGGATGAGATGGAGAGAAACTGGTAGCCATTAAAAATCTTCATCAAAAGGATAGAAATGTGCCCTCCCCAAGACCCTGATCTGGAGCGTGAGGGATCCATTCCTAGAATATTCAAGGCACCTTGTAGAAACCACATTTGGGAATCTTATTGCCACCTGTTATCTACAGACGACCAGGAATTGAATGATTCATGCTGCTCGTGATTCAGACAGACTTTTTCCATTGTGGATAAAACAACACGCTTCAACAACACGGTCACAACACAGGAGCAAGATCTGCATGAAACGGGCAAGACCGTTAATCCCGTTTTCCCTATTGTGGCCAACCCTTCCACCATTTTGCCTGACCCACTGGCAGATGGCACGGTCTTTGCAGCAAGGGGCTTGTATTCTGCGGTCTTCCCGGTGGCGGTGCATTCGGAGAGCTGGTGCCAGTCTAGGGCATCCAACAGACGAAGGCCCGGGCTTGCCAGGGAGACTGTGAATGGTCTGCATAAGGCAGGGCTCTCACTGGCCTCCTGTCAAGACGGTTCTGTTCTGTTAATTTCTTGGCTGCCAAGGACATGAAGAGAGTTGCTTGATTTCAGCAGCATATAAATCAAATAAATAAAGCTAATGTTGTTTTGCCAAACCCGGTTTGACAGTCTGGGACATCTGTTACTAGATGGATTCTGGAAGTTAGCTCCAGAATGAAACCAATGTTATGCCACCAAATCCTGTACCCAAACAACTATCCCTTCTCAGCTTGGGTGGGTACACCCGTGTGTGGCTTATGGATTTTGGAATCCAGCGGTTCTTTTAAATCCTTGCTTTCTTACAATGTTCCCTTCCAATTGACGGAGAAAACTGAGGAAGTTTGTGGTCAATCACAGAAGGCATTAACCAATAGCCCCACATTGGATCTTCTCTACTGTTACTTGTCATTTTGGCTTTATCCCCATGAGTGAAAGGGGACAGTTACAGGGGTCTTCACTCAGCTGCATGACGATCATCACAGACCAGCTTTCCTTACAAATTTGACCTAATGATCCAGGCATACACACCTTGCTTGTGAGCAATTGCCAGCACTACTGTTTTGATTGTTAGTTGGTGCTTGGAAGCCCCTCACTGTTGCTGTGCTGTGCCGCTAGCTCATCCTCAACCCATGTTTTCTGGGTTCGTACTTCTCACATTACCACCACTCATTCCTCTTCCCATTACGCGGCTATCTTTTTACCCCTTCCTGTGGCTAACAAGGAGCAGCAGTTCACAATGGTTGTGGCCACATAATCTTGGCTACGATGGCCTGAATTGATGTGGAAGAAAACACCACAAAATTTAAGTTGTACCTAAATGGTTTTGCCTTCATTATGTAAGAAAGAAGATATGCAGCTCACTATGCTCTCACCGGCAATTTTTGCTCAAACTGTGGAGGTCTATGCTTGTCAGTTTGGTTCAATACAGACTGTCGACATCTACACTGTTTCTAGATGTTTTGTCTTGTGAAGGGTTATATACTTCTTTGGAAAAATCAGGGATACCTAACATCGGTGGCTTCCTAATAAAACCTGCCTCCTCTTTCTTTTATTTCACTAAATGGTAGTTGTTTTTGAATCTGTTGCAAAAGAAGATTTTAATAAATGTAGCAAGTAACCGTTCCATATATTGAATGAAGCGTTGAAGAAACTCAGGAGGATTTTCAATAAACGTACATGTGCAATTTAAACCCATGAATACACTGAAATATAATTTAGTGCATCCTAAGGACAGGATACCCAAACACAGACAGACACATGTCATTTATGCCATACAATGTAATGAAGCCTGTTCAGAATTTTACACTGGGGAGACAAAGCAGCTTCTTTTCAAACATATAAGAGATATGAATCATCTGCAGTCCATTTGCATCTTAAAAACTAGAGACATTCCTTTGATGACTGCAAATTCCAGATTTTTGACAAATTAACTGGCTTTCTAGAGGAATCAAAGTATCTGTTTATGTAAACATGTTAAATTATCCCCTTAATGGGAGGGGGATTAGATTTCAATTGTCTCCTGTTTACAATGTTGCTTTAACTCATCTGCACAAACACTTTCCTCTGATGTGTTATTGTGCTGACCCTTAAAGGCAAAACTGGTCTCTAAATCTTTATTGCTTCGCATTGTCACTCTATTTAGCTTGTTATATGAGAACTTCCTCTGGTTTGTGTCCTGTATCCTGCCTTTTGAGGAACATATATTTTCTTGCCACCTTTCCATTTCCAAATGGATTGAGAAAGTCTCCTAGATAGGAGACGAAGCATTTCTGATTACATCTACTGATAAAAATCATTATATTTTTTGAGAAAGTTTTGCATCTTTTTGCAATTTTGCTATGAATCATGACCTGGATTAATGAGAATATACATAGATATTAGGTTGGGGTTTCTCAGACTAGGTTCTGTGAAAGCTCAGAGTCCTGCAAGAACTTGATAGGCTTTGAGTAAATAAATCTATTATTTTAGACCTTTCCCTCTTTGCACACTCACCCATCCGATCCACTCCCACCTCAGTGTTGACTTTCCCCCTCTGATTCACTTGGTTCTTCCTATGTGCTCATGAAGAAATCTGACTTCCTGCCTGTCCTCCAGTGCCAACCACATGGCTCAGGCATTAGCCAGTCCATACTTTCTAAGGAATGAGGAAGCCAGGTTTTCAGAAGGAGCAGCTGAGACTCTTTGCAAACCAAGAGAACTTGAAATCTGAGGCTGGTTTCTAATTTGCTTAACAACTTAAGAGTGATCATGGTGCCTCTCCTGATTTTGGACTGGTTATTGCTTTTTCCTAAATGCAGAAAAGACAAACAGAATGATTGTCAAAAGGTGAAAAGAACAAGAATTGCATAATCCTGGAAAAAAATGCACCTTGGACCCTAGCTGTGTTTATGCATCTGCAAGTCGTCAAGAGTCTGCTCAGTCATGAAGGTGGAGTCCTGTTTAGGGGTAAGACGCATTGAGCTGTTTGGGAATACAGACATTAATCATAGCGCTGTTAGGCTGTGTGCACGTGTGCTCTAACCTCTTTGGAGTGAGATTTCCTCCAGAATAAATGTGTGAGAATTGTATTTGCAAAGGCAGACAGGCAGGTGGAAAATGGATCTTTAAGTAGCTTCCAGTAGCATTCACAATGGAGAATAAGATAAAGGTTACACTGCCAGTCATGATCGACTCTAGGGTGCGGTGCTCATCTCC
>JANHZU010003187.1:107238-117499 GCA_032468055.1 Acrochordus granulatus
GAATAAGATAAAGGTTACCCTGCCAGTCATGATCGACTCTAGGGTGCGGTGCTCATCTCCATTTTCAAGCCAAAGAGCCAGCATTTGTCCGAGGATGCTTCCATCATCATGTGGCCGGCATAAATAGACTCCAAAGGCACACGGACACACCAGGCCATTACTTTGCGAAATTGGGTTTATTCTAACATCCCAAATGGACATTTTTCTGCACTTTGTTGCTTCAATATATTGTACTCATTTTAGTATAAGACTTTTATAATCTCTTATATTCGAGAGAGTATTCTACTAGCATACCTTCACCTTGTACCTGTGAGAAAATAGAGAAGTTTGTGTTTGCTTAATTACAGCTATGCACCACAATGGACACAGCCCAGCAGCACAAACTAATGATTGTATTGCTTAGTTATGGTTATGCACCATTATACCCTCAGCTCAGTAAAGACAAGAAAGGTATGCATAGTGCATATCTTCCTAAAATATATTTATCTTACCATGACTTTATCTATATCCATCTGTAAAGCTGATACCTGTCTTATATTCAATAATCTATAATTTGAGTCTCTTTGTTTCTGTAAAGTAGATACAGCTTGTATTTGGGGATGGGAGGGCTCTTTTACCTTGGGGTGTAGCTCAGGTTCCTTTGTATGACTGTAAAAGACTCTGCACATCCTTACAAATAATTATTTGGATATGATACTGATTTCCTCATCTGAGTAAACAAATGGATCAATACTGCTGTACTAATTAAGGAGAGAGGGACGAATTGTAAATTACAAGTTTTCTCTGCAACATACCTCTTAGTATATGCATACTATTCATTCATTCATTCATTTTAAAACTGAGCTTGATATTCTGGACCATATTTGTGTTCTTAGCAAGAAAAATAGTGCACATCTGAGATTAATTTAAAAATGAATTCCTATGCATCTGAGATCTCAGAGCAGAACATTAAACATAGATTTTGTTATCCCCATTGCAAATACTCTATTCTATTTGCAAGTGGAGAATAGTGTTCTCAGTTTCCAGACATGGAAACTTGCCGCCTCTCCACTTCTCAACCTCACTAGCCAGCAAGACCACCAGTTGCTGGTTGTGGCATTGCAGGACTTGGCGATGGCTTTGAGAGATGGCTAGATCTGCAAGTTTAACTCCTTCATCCTTTTCCCTAGAAGGGCAGAGCTGGCCCTTTTGAAGATTCCAGGTTTCTGACCCCAAAATTAAAAGCCAGGTCCTTTTCTGTAGCTATCACCTCTCCCATCTCAGGCAGCTGATTTCCAAGTTGAGGAAAGAGCAGGTGGACAGCCAGCTGTTTGCCCACTAAGGAAAAAGTTAGGAAGAGTCAACGAGGTTTCTACAAAGATAGATCATACCTCATTGAGTTCTTTCAAGTATCAACAAAGATATGGATGGAAATGATTCTATTGACATTGTGTACTTGGATTTTCAAAAGTTCATCCAAGATTCCTGAGCGAGTGAAGCCATCAGAGGATTGTAGAGAAGGTCCTCTGAGTGGCAGTTGACAGATTTAACAATAGGCAATTTTCATAAGAAGTAGGATAAAACACAGAAAGAGAATGTGTTTCTTTATGAAACAGGTAATCAACCTGTGGAAGATGATGCCAAACGTGATGTTCACTGCTAGTTCAGAGGGCCTCAAAAGAAGACTACACCAGTTCCTAGAAGATAGGACGACTGATGGAACAAGCCTGGAACACAGGATGCTGTCTGCAGGAATGGGGCAGTCCTCCTCTACAAAGGCAACAGTAGGAGACAGTGCCTTGATGTTGTATTTGTGGGCTTCTGAGATGGATCTGCTGGGCTGCTGTTTGAGAAAATGAACTTAGACCTGATCTAGAAGTGATATTCTCATGTTCTCATCAGGCCTTGATTCCATGATCAGCCGTTCTATGGAACCAGAGACCTATGCTTTGAAAAATTTGAATGCTTAAAACTAGTCTAATTAACAGCTCTTTGGTGCTGGGGAGACTTCTCCATGCAGTATTCACCCTACTCCAATGCTTGACTGCTCCTAAAGTGGGCTGGCCCCTTTTTTAAATCCAGGTGATAGAGCACATAATTCGGTGTGATTTGGAGAGCACATAATTCGGTGCGATTTGGAGACCTGGTAAGCACAAAGAATTTTGAAATCACCAGATTTTCCCACTGCCCAGACTAGCACTGACTGATATGAACCATCAAGACACTGTGGACTCTTACTGACCACGTATATAAATCCCACTCCCCATTTGTGGCCTCATCCAAAGATCTGTGCTGCATACATTCCCTCAGAAGGTGGAGTGGAGTGGAGTGTTTTCTCAAACTCTTTTTCTCAACTCCCTTTTAATTCCTCACTCTATGATGTTTCTTTACTCAGGCTTGCCATCTGTTATTCATTCATCTCACTGAATATCTTTTGATCTCCCATCCCTCCCTTTTTCCAATGGTGGGAAATTTCTTTCCCTCCCAATTTTCAGGACTCCAGCTTCTGCCTTGACATAGAGAAAACAGTAACTCATAGGAAAAAGGCAAGAGAAGAAAAACAGGATGCTGGCAAGTCCATCCACTTTTGTCATGTGAACAAGGAGGGAGCAGAAAAAGCTGTGTTTCTCTCAGTCCCAAATTTCAACAAATATTCCAGGAAGACTTTTGAGCTGGCTAGCAAAGAGAGCTAACAATTGACTGCTCTAGCAAACTCCTCCTGACCTTCCCATCCTCGGCAGCAGATTGAACTTGGCCCTAAATTGCATGTGTGACAGGTAGGTTGAATCAGGGCAGGTAAGAGCTCTCAGGAATGCTTCAGAGTCCCATTAAAGGAGTCCTTTCCAAAGATGAAGCGATAGCTCACAGGTAGAAGACAGATTTTATAACTCAAAGACTCTCTATGGACCCAGGTACAGCAACAAGACTTGAACGATAAAGCTTTCTCCAGGAAAGTGTTTGGAAAAGGATCGTATGAACAGAAGACACTGAGAAAGATGCCAGCCAGCTGGCAGAAAATATTTCGAAGCTGCAGACAATTTCCTGGCAGGGATTTACTTAATGACGTTGGGGAATATGGCAGATTCAAAATAGGTAACAAGCTTTTTTTACCTTCCTAGAAAAAGACAATGCCCTCAAGCTGGGTGATGGTACTTACCTGGTTGGTTTCCCTGAGGATGTTATCTGTAGCGCAAGATTCGGCCCTGGAAGAAATGTGGAGAGATTGGAAGAGGACCTATGAGAAAGTATATACTGAAGTGAGTTTGTTTTTGTCCCAAAGAGATGAATGAAACAGAATTATGTTTCAGTAAATTCTAAGACATTGGAAGCTTAGTGCTTCTACGATAGTGAAGAATACCACTCTTGAAGGGACTCGTTTTAAGAATCTGAATGATTTGTGAAGGGCGTCTTATTTCCAGTGGCATTTAGACAGATGTTGTGGAGATGCAAACTCACTCTTTGAAGGGCTGTCTTCCATTTGGCTGCTATCTTTTTCAGACTATTGTGGGTTTTACCCAGGGGTCTACAATTCTATTTTAATCCGTACTGTTTTGGCTCCAACCTGTAGAGGACATAGATGCTGGAACTCTTCCAATACTTACACTCAGATGAACATAGCAGAGGGAAACACCCTGGATGTACTCAGAGTTCTTCTTTCCTGTTAGAAATTAACGCTTGTACACCAATCTCAGCACCATCAGATTCATTTTGTGGACCTGGATTTAAGTTGTTCTTCAGTCCACAAATAACTGCTTTGAGGTAAGCAGGAGTATAGCCTGCCTAATTCTGGCTTCCTTTTAGGAGGAAGAGCCTTTCCGGAGAGCCACATGGGAGAAAAATCTGCAGCTGATTAAGCAGCACAACCGTGAGGCTGACGAGGGGAAACAAACATATTGGATGAGAATGAACCAGTTTGGAGATTTGGTAAGCAAACTGAGGACTAATGGCAGACAGGTTCAGGCTTGTTGGAGAAAAATCTTCATAGGTTAACGCTTCCATGCATCCATTACCATTTAGGGCCTTTTCCAAGTGGTGGGAAATTGAAGTGCTCTACTCCCATTCTTGAGTTGGCAAATTAAGTGTACAGCTTGAAATGAGCAGCTCCTTATCACTGTTCAGTGATGAATAGGTTTTCTTATTCATATTCAGTGGTGTAACAAGCAAGATGATTTGAACCCTTTGGCTTTGTTGCTCTCTACTTGGCATATTACCAACCAGAAGGGAAAACATCTGCCAGTGGTGGTTCAGTAGGCTTGGGTACAATAGGTTTGGGTGCGGGCTTCTTCTGGCTCTTCTAGCCTTTCTTTGCTCCTTCTCTTACACTTACACCCCATTGTACGCTGCGTTGTCTTCCTTTTGAACAAATGGGAGAACAAAGATAGCTGAATCCCAAGTTTTATTTAGGATTTTCTTTCCTCTCTTATTTACTTATTAAAGTCCTGCCTTTACCTGGAGCTCAAAGCTGTATCCACAGCACTTCCTCTTATTTCTTCCCACAAAAATCCCATAATGTAAGTCAGGATGAATGACTGGCCCAAATTCATCCAGGGAGCTACAAATGCCGATTTCCAGATTCCTCTATGCTATTTCTGGGATGCAACTGGCAGGGATGGGCATGTATTTTTGCCTTGAACTTCCTTGAACTTTATTTTAGCCTTGAACTGGCTCCATTTCACAAATATCATCGGCACAAAAAAGTTTTAGGGAGACAACAGCAAAATGGCACAATGCAATAATGATCTGAGACTCGGGAATAGGAAGGGGTTGCTCTAACCGTCCATTCTGTAAAGCCAAATGTAATGACCTCAGAAAGACAGATCTGTAAACAAGCAAATAAAATATGCCTGCAGATTACTTTTACTCGGTGTCTGGAACCATGTGTTATGATGAGAGAGTCCACATTTAGAGTTTCCCAGATTCACCTGGCCAGATGTCTTCTACTGGAGGTTGAGACAGGAATGATTAGAGGAGTCTGATGGGATCAGACAAATATGCCATAAGTATACAGCACCTCCTTTGAAGTAAAAGGAAATGTAACTCCATTCTTCTCACAGAGCAGTGAAGAATTTAACCGCATGATGGGCAACTTTCATCCCGACTCCGGTGGAATCCCAACTCAAGGCTTTCTCCAAGCAGCAGCCATTCAGCAGCCACCCAAGCCCATGAAAGAGCACCACAGACTTTATGGCACTTCAAGAAAAGACCAGGTGAGTCCTGAACAGTCTGAATAGATAGATCACCCTAAGCTGAAGATTGTAAGAGGCGTGGTGCTGCAAGCGTTTAATATGCTCAGCTTGCACCACCCACGGCTCGAGTTCAAGACCCAGGGTGAGCTCCTGTTGTCCTCCTCAGCTCCTGCCAACCTAGCAGTTTGAAAGCATGCAAATGCAAGTAGATAGATAGGTACCTCCTTACTCTGGTGGGAAAGGTAACAGTGTCCGTGTGCTAGCCACATGACCATGAAAGCATCCTCAGGCAAACGCTGGCTCTTCGGCTTGGAAATGGAGATGA
Source organism: Acrochordus granulatus (assembly GCA_032468055.1). NCBI lineage: Eukaryota > Metazoa > Chordata > Lepidosauria > Squamata > Acrochordidae > Acrochordus > Acrochordus granulatus. Next base: position 112,729 of record JANHZU010003187.1, read on the forward strand.
GCGCCGCACCCTAGAGTCAGTCACAACTGGCAGGGAAATCTTTATCTTCAGCCCAAGATTAATGACCATCACAGACCATTCCTTTCATGCAAAGAATCCCTGTCTCCATTTTGAATAGACTCCAGTCCTGCAGGTACATATTTCTGTTTAGCTATTTCCAGTCCAGCATTTACACAAATCACTTGTCTGCTTTGGTCCTCTTTTTGAAGTAATGCACTTCACCTATGTTGTTCAAGTGATCATTCTATGTCCTTGGCTATGGTAGATATGGAGATGACATACTTGTTATCTCGTTTACAAACCACTTCAGGCTCTGTGCTCAAAGCCATACATTTTAAGCTCAGGTAACTCCATACCAAATTCTTTTTTAAAATTTAACAGCTGATAAAGCAAGCCCTATCTCTCAAGGGTTCATCTTCCTGAATCTGTACCCAAAGAAAAAGGCAGAGTTTCTTTGTATATCTGCCTCCCCACCTCCTGCCTCAGGAAATAAACCTTTCAACTTCCTTTTTCAGCTGGGCTTACCATATTTTTAAGCAATTAAATGCTACTTTTCAGGATTCTTTTGTTTAAGTGGGCAGAGATGTCTGAACTGGAGGGCAAAACCAGGACATTCCTGTCAAACTAGTAGATAAACCTACTGTAAGCCTATATACACATTTTACAACCATTCTATCTGTCTCAATTTACTTCCTCTCTCCTAATCTAATGGCTCCATTGTCAAGTCTAAATTACCATTATTTTAACAGCTGGATCTCACCCACACAAGAAAACTGGGAAAGCATCATTCTGAATATCCAGCAAAGCCTTGTCTAATATACAGCAAGGGAACCAAGAAGCTTTTAGGAAGGCAGTGTGGGTGTATAAGCCGTTATCGTCGTCGTTGCCAGAAATGTTGCAAGCTTGCTCTGTAATCAAGACAAGGCTGTGAGTCAGAATTGGATCACTCACCAGAACAGAGCAGGATTAAAAGAATCCAGTTGATCTCTTGCTGCCAGGCAGGCTTTCCCTCGGGCCAGAGCCATCTCTTGCTTTTTGCTCTAGGACTTAGTTTCTTAGTACTGTAGGCTTTTCTCCCCTGCCTGCAGACATGACATTTAGGTCTGGTATGTTATTTCACCTTTTAAAAAATATATTAACAAGCAAGCTCATTAGCAAAGTAACAAATACAGAACCAAATGTTTAGTGAGGTGAAGGAAAAATAGCCTGAAGGCAGGACGTTTGGAAAGTGGACATCCCTCTCCCCCTTTAGATACCTTTGTTTGATCTTGGTGGTCTGATTTGTGAGTTTTTGTTTATAAAGAGGCATTTTAGACTACAGCTTCCTTTTGCCTTCTCTAAGAGAGCAAATAAGACATTGTTCTTTTGACTATGTCTTGTTTGCAGATTTCAGGCCAGTCTAGAATTAACCTCAAATTACAGGTAGTCCTCAACTTACGACCTTAATTGAGTCTGGAATTACGGTGGTAAGTTGTTGTAGTTGGATCACCACATGCCTGGACCTGAAATTTACATTTTTTGCAGTAGTCATTAAACAATCACAGTGGTTGTTAACACCCAAATCCATTAAATGAGCGTTTTTGCCGGAAATCAGCAGATATTGAAAACTGCAGTCATGTGGCTGTAACACACTGCAAACAGCTATAAAGGTGTGCCAGCTGCCAAGCCCCCCAAATATGATCACGTGACCATGAGGGGTGTACAGCAGTTGTAACTTCAAAATTGGGTCTTTTGGGGGGTCTATAGTAATTTTGGTCATTAAGCAACTGGTTGTAAATTGAGGACTACCTGTAATTTTCAGTTCAGGCTATTCAGTCCAAACATTTGGTATTAGGATTTATTGTTTTTTAAAATGTTAGTTCATTATTTGTATATTTTCTAATGGAAATTTTATTTCAATCCAGCGAATGTTGGCAATTTGATCTCTAGTTTCTCTGCCTCTTCGAAAACCAGCCTGTACCTCTGGTAGTTCTTGGTTCACATACTGCTGAAGCCAAGCTTTTGAGCATAACCTTGCTAGTGTGTGAAATGAGCCGTACAGTAGTTTTAAATAATAAAATTGCTAATTGTGCTTTTTAAGTACAGCAACTTCATTTCATGGTTACTACTTTTTTCTTTAAATTATTAAATCTGTGAAACAGTATTAAAAGGCAAACTATGATTTGGAAAGTGCATGGGTGCATTTTTTTAAAGATTTTTTCATCCTGCCTTTATTACTTTTTAAATAATTCAAGTTGGCAAACATACATAACCCTATTTCCCCACATCCAGCAACGCTAGGAGGCAGGTTGGGCTAAGAGGATAAGTGGCCCAAGGTCACCCAACTAAGTTTTCATGCTTAAGGAAGGACTAGAACTCCTGGTTTCCATGCCAGCACTGTAACACTACACCAAACTGATTCTCATATTGGGAATACCTTATCAAATGCATCTTTTTCTGAACAGTGTGGAAAACTGCACAAGCCCAGGAAAAGACACGGCTGCATTAGGGTTATATGTATACTTATGCATGCAATGAATCACATTTTGCCTTTTGAATCTGGAGCGCTACACAATTCTATAATTTATCATGATGTTATAATTTCTGCAGGATAAAACTTTATTTTGGATTATGTAGTATGTTTTTGCTTTTCTCTCACCTGAATTTCACTCCTGTAGAATTATAATGGACAGATCTTAATGGAGAAAATATATCTACATGGTTGTTAAGCAGTCAATATATCTACATGGTTGTTAAATAATATCGACTGGATGTCTGTGAAGACTCTCACTCATCCAGGGTAATTGCATCGCAACAAAGTTTAAAAAACAGGCATCTGGACTGGATTTTATCGACTGGATAGTACATAGTTAATCACTCAATATAATTTTACCTATGTTTATGTACATCTTGTTTTTTATCAATAGAAATGTGGTTTTGCTTTAAATTTTGAAATAAATTTTTGAAATCATCCATCAGTGCATTATTCCAACAATTATATTCTTTCGAAATCATATTATCTTGTTCACAGGAAGAATTAGGAAGCTAATTTTCAAACTACAAAAGACCCACTTATTCATTCATTGCATTTATGAATAAATAAAATGCCTTCCTCAAGGTAAATTACATGAGAAATTTTCCATAATTTTATTCTTGTAAAAGCAACCTTGTGAGATAGATTGGACTGAAAGAAACTGACCAAAGAACATTCAGTGAGCTCTTCAATTAGCTGAGTCTGTGAAACCAATCTAATCAAAATCCAACAATGTAATTTTCCCTTGCATGACAGACATATAAATTCCTGCTTTCCAAAGATAAGACAGGGCTCTTGTTGCTTCTTTCCAACAGGTGGCAATCAGAAGCAGGTGTGAACAGTCATATCTTCCACTGAAAGTTGGAACATGCTTGTCATAAGAAAATAAATCAACAGTTACTTGATGGCATGTAATCAGTCAAAAAATAGTTAAGAAATCTTAAGTCATTACATTTAGCTTTATACATTTCTTGATGTTAGGCTAAATCACACATTTGCAGTTTTTTAATGAATCAATATTGTTGTGAATATGTATCATACACATACACAATCAATTTTGTTGTGAATGTATCAATATTTAAGAATATAAGGCACTTGTATCCATTTCCTAAGTTGAGGTTTGAGCAAAAGCTAGAGCTGAACAGGGGTTAGGACAGGAACTACTTAGATTTCTATAGCAGCAACTCAAAATAACATATCAGAAGGAAATGCCAAAACCGTTTTGTATCATGCCAAGAAAACAGCATGGATGTCTCTTTTAGTCAACAGGAATCAAATTTAACTTTGAGACAGATTTTAACAGTTAAACCTGATTCAATTAACTTTTTGAATTGTTGTTATCATTTCTTTAGTCTCTGAATTGAACTTCTTCCCTAGGCATTTTTTTTTGTTTTTAATTAGTTTTTCTGTTGTGATCTTGATGTTGCTAATATATTCTCATTTTCCCTGTTACAATCTATTTCCATTTATTTATAAAATACTATTTATTTGGCTAAAAGTCCAACATCTGAAAAAAACAGCAATTCTCTAATAGTTTCTTTGATTCTGTATTTACTTCTTGTGACACTTTGGATTAAGTGTCTTTGCTGTTCTACTTCCTGAGCTTTTCCTATTGTTTATTCTTCTGAGTTTTTTTAAAATTGCCACAGAATTAAAAAATATGGAATTGGAAGGGACCACAAAGATAATCTGGTCCAATGTATAGGAAAACTTAATTGCAATGAATAGGAAAACTAATTAAACCATCCTCAAGAACTCAAGGTGGCTGTCCCTCCTATTTTCCCACAGGACAATCCTATGAGGTAGCTTCAGCTGAGATTCCCCAGTCATTGAGTGACCTTTAAAAGATAAAGATAGTCTCAGACTCAGGTCTTCCTGCTTTTAGCCCAGCACCTTAATCTCTACTCCACAATGGCTTACTTAAATGCTTGGATCTGTCCTACATTGGAGTTCCTGGTCGAGCCATTTTTTTTATCTCAGAGAAGTTAACAAAATGCTTTACAGTATATCTAATAATGGATTCCTTGGTGCTCTCTGAGCTTGGTTGTTTTCTTGCAGATGTTTCATAACCAAATAAGGAACATCATCAGTGTTAGAAATGGGTGAATATCTTTATATACTGGCCCTGTCAGCATTGGTGGGAGTGTCCTTGATTAGGATATTGTTCATTTCTTGATTGTTGGTCAGTGTTAATCTTGGTGTTATCTCTGCTTAGGTGGGTGTTGATTGCTGATGAGGTGTTTTGGCTTATTAGTCATC
>JANHZU010003187.1:117599-136888 GCA_032468055.1 Acrochordus granulatus
GTGTTGATTGCTGATGAGGTGTTTTGGCTTATTAGTCATCAACAGGCAGAAATAAACATCTACATACCATTCAAAAGAGACAATAAAAAGGAAGTAAAAAGATCAAAACATTGCCTCACCAGCAACTCAGACAAACAGAGCTAACAGTAAACAGCCTAATCAAGGAACTATCAAGAACACTCCCACCAACACTGATAGGGCAAGTATATAGAGAGGAAACCTCACTCCCTTCTAAGACTGATGTTACCTAGTTTGATAATGAAATATCTGCAAGAAAATAATCAAGCTGAGAGAGCACCAAGGACCCCCAGTTGAACCTTGAACTGTAAATATTCTCTTCAATAGGTTTCTAAGAGTGAAAAGGATACTTGAGCAATCTGTTGGGTAACTAATAAAACACCAACTTCTCTAAAACTTTTCACTGCCTTTCCAGAGCAGTAAACTGTGGAAGAAAAACCTTATTAACAGCTAACATGAGTTTTCCCTTCCCTTGATTTTCTTCTCTGGGATTTAAGGCAGTTTGAAAAGCAATGCATCACATTTAGACTCCAGTTATAAAAGGAAAACACTGAAGGTATCTAAGTGGGTATTTTGGGAGTAAGATTTGCACAGCGCGAGACAGCAAAAAGCTGAGGGAGTGAGCATCTATCAGCTGAACAAGCAACTTATGGTAAAGTAGCAGACTTGGATTTATCCAAACCAGGAGCAGACATGTTAAAAGAAGCACCAGCCAGCAATTGGTAAAGCCCCTTCTTTTTCCATCCCAGCTGAGAAACTGCCAAGCCAATTTTGCACCAGTTTGGAACAGCAGCTGATAAGAACAGAAACCGTTTTGAAGGTGACTGAAGACTGGTGTGAGCTCAAGCAATCAAGCTTAGACTTTTTTGAGAGTAAGAAAGGTGTAAATATAAACGCTGGTGTGGGTATAGGGTAAAATGAGATTGTAACTGGTTGGTAATAAGTGGTAAGGTAGGAAATTTGTTTATTAATCATATATATTAAAAGCTTCCCTGAAAACAGGGAAGACAAAAAGAGTCAAGAACTCCCCTCAAGTAAACTGAAGGCCATGCTCCTTTTTCCACATCACTAAAGCCTTGGGGGCATTTTTATCAGGTAAGCAACCTTCCTCAGTTTCTGAGGGGCGCTCTCTAAGGACTCTATCCCCGCAGGCCGACCATCTGGCGCCGTTTGTCGCCTTTCCCGTGCTGGCCTGAGCTGAGAGGCCGCATCTGGCGGGACCCTTCGCTCCGTCTCCACAGATAAATCGGCGAGACGAGCTTGACGAGAAAACAAGACAGCACTCATCAGCAACGTCCGTCGCGTAAGCGGACTGCGCCAATTCCGCTCTCCCTCAAACCTATAGCCGCTAATGCGCAGGCGCCAAAGGGCGGGCTCAGAATGGCGGCAAAGGCGGCTGCTGATGGGCTGCCGGCGATGTCATTCAGGATTGGACAGCGACCCTGCTAAAGGGAAAATCATACCCCGGCAGGAAGGAGTCGAGGTTATTTGTCTTTTGTGTCCCTCCTGGCGAAAAACTCCCCGGGATTCTTCTCGTCGGAAAGGAAGCAAGATTTTGCTTCCTTTTATGGGACTGGCTGGAATCAATGTATTAAACCAGTGTTTCTCAAATTTGGCAACTTGAAGATATATGGATTACAACTCCCAGAGTTCCCCAGTCAGCCATGAATTGTGGGAGCTAAAGTCCACATGTCTTAAAGTTGTCAAGTTTGAGAAACACTGTGTTAGATGCACACAGGTTTAGGAATTTTGGGTTGTTCTGAAACCAATCAGCAGAACAGGATTCAGGGGGAAATTTCCCCAGGAAAAAGTGGTGGATGTGAATTAAAGTTCACCAGAAGGTGTTTTTCTTTGCCCTCTTAGGCGAAGACAGTTCTCTCTGTTTGGGTTGACATCTTGGTCTCCTCCAAGTCCTCTGCAGTGCAGGATTCAGCCCTGGAAGAGGTTTGAGGGACTGGAAGAAGCACTTATTATAAATATCCTGCAAGTTTGCTGCCACAGGAGATTGATACCCAATGCAAGAAGCAGAGGAAAGACAGATGGTGAAACCAGGATTGCACTAATGCAGCGCTTCTCAACCTTGGTAACATTAAGATGAGTGGACTTTAACCCCAGACTTCTCCAGCTGGCATGCTTTAAGATGGGTTTAAGTCCCCCCATCTTATAGTTACCAAAGTTGCAAAACACTGCAATACAGGTAGTCCTCAACTTACAACCATGATTGGGAACATCATTTCTGTTGCTAAACAAGGCAGTTGTTAAGTGAGTCATGCCTGATTTTATGATCTTGGCCAAAGTTATTAAGTGAATCATGCCATCATTTTCTTAAATGTTTGAACATTTGCACATACAGCCAGAACTCTCCCCTACTGTTCTGGATAGGTGGCAGCAAAGCCAGGTTTTTATTTATATAATTCACTTTATATAAAGCATACGTGACTCTGACTGGTTACGTTTTTTCTGCTGTTGTGGGATGAAATCTCTTTTGTAGTTTCTGCACCAACTGCCAGTAGCTTCTGTGCCACTCAAGCTGGCTGTGTCATCTCTAAAGATGCACCAACTGCCAGTAGCTTCTGTGCCACTCAAGCTGTGTCATCTCTAAAGCCTAAATGATGTAGTCGCGAGTTATGTTCATTCACTGATTATATGCCATCAAACTCATGTTGACTCTTAGTGATCTGTTCCCAGCCAGCCCTTCAAGCTCCCCAATGGTGTTCTCATCAGGTCTGTCCATTTTGTTGCTGAGTGTCTCCTTTTTGCTTCTGTTTTACTCATCTTAAAACCATCTTTCAGGAAGTGTGGTGGTGCAGTGGCTTAACGACGCTGGATTTGTCAACCAGAAATAGCCAAGGCTCCGGCGGTTCAAGCTGTAGCACTGCATGATGGAGTGAGCACCCATCACTTGCCTTTAGTTCCTGCCCACCCAGCAGTTAGAAAGTATGCAATATTGTAAGAAGATGAATGGGTACATCAGGAGGTCTGAAAGCTGCTAGCCAGTTGGTGTGAAATAAATATAATAAGCCCAGGGAGAAAGGCTAAGGTGTGCTGATGAGCAGTTACAGCTATGAAACAGCTGTCTGCCTTTCCGTTTGCACAGTACTTTCTAAATATAAGTTAATGTTGATTTTAACCTGCTGAGAGTTGCTCTGACAGATTGGAGGCATATATAAATGTGTGGAAATCTTTCAGTCTTTTAATTTTTGAATTGTTACAGTTCTTATGCCTTGATATTTTATTGTGTATCACTCAGGGTCCCTCTCTGAGAGAGACAGGTGTTTAGAAAGAACGATGAATAAATAAATGGTCACTTGTTTCTGCTAGTGATACGATATTTTGTTTTCCAAATTAAAATGTAATGAATAAAAATAAATGCTATCTTTATTTCATTGAACCCTAATACCAATGGAATCATTGGCTTTATTCATAGTAGGGGGTGTCATGTAAATTAATTTATCATTTTAGGGAGACGTAGCACCACAAAATTTGAGAATCATAGGCTCCAGCAACCTCCGTCTACTGTTGCTGTGGGAGATTCCTTCCAATTTCTAAAGGCTGCGATGATGACAGAAGAGCTCAGAGGCTCTGTGGGACAGGCAAGTTTATGCCTGTTCTTCTGACTTAAAAACAGAACGGCATCCTCTGAACCATAACAGAGAGCCAATTTGGGGTAGTGGGGAAGGAGCGGGCCTAGAACTGGAGATGCTGAGTTCCAGCCTGCCTTAGGCATGAAAGCTGGCTGGGTGTCTTTGGGCCAGTCACTCTCTGAGTTTATTTATTTCTGAGTTTATTTGTTTATCTCTGAGTTTATTTATCCCAGTGGGATCAATAGACAGGAAGTTTACAATTATGTCCACGTCCTTGAGTTATTTATAAAAAAGGTGGGACAAACATCTAATCCTGTAGTAATAACTACCTGTGTCTTGGAGTTCTAGTGCCTCAGAGGCACTAGAAAAAAAGGCGGGAAATGTGGGCATTCTGATTGGGTCGCTTTTCTCCAGCCAATCTCAGGCCCTAACTACCTCTGCTACTGTTACCTTGGAGACTCCCTCTGATTTCTGAGGGCTGCAAGGGCGAGGCTGGCAGAAGAGCTCCGAAGCTCAGTGAGACAGGTTGATCATCCTGAGACTGAGAGGCAGACAAAGGAGGAAGGCTAAGAGGGTGAGGGCCTGCTCGATCTGAGGAGGGTAGAAAGAAGAAGAGATTAAATGGTGGCAAGAATACACAGAAGATCTATAATAAAGATCTAAATGTCCCTAATAACCACAATGGTGTGGTCACTGACCTAGAGCTGGGCATCCTGGAGTTGAAATTAAGTGCACTTTAGGAAGCATTACTAACAACACACCTAACGGAGATGATGGTATTCCAGCTGAAATGTTTAAATTGGTAAAAGATGATGCTGTTAAAGTGTTGCAGTCAACATGCCAGCAAATTTGGAAAACAACAGCGGCCACAGGATTGGAAAAGGTCAGTTTACGTTCCAATTCCAAAGAAGGACAATGCCAAAGAATGTCCAGACTACATTCAGTTGTGTTCAATTTGCATGCTAACAAGGTTATGCTCAATAAAGTAGAAGTTAGGCTTCATCAGTATGTGAACTGAGAATTATCAGAAGTAAAAGCAGGGTTTCAAAGAGGCAGAGGAACTAGAGATCAAATTGCCAATATTCATATGCAGAGTATATCATGCAAAATGCAGGGCTGGATGAATCACAAGCCAGAATTAAGGTTGCTGAGAGAAATATCAATACCCTCATATGCAGATGATACCACTCTAATGGCAGAAAGTGAAGAGGAACTAACGAGCCTCTTGATGCAGGTGAAAAAGGAGAGTGCAAAAGCTGGCTTGAAACTCAACATTAAAAAAACTAAGATCATGGCATCCAGTCCCATCATTTCCTGGTAAATAGAAGAGGAAGAAATGGAAGCAGTGGCAGATTTTATTTTCTTGGGCTCCAAAATCACTGCAGACAATGACTGCAGCCGTGAAATTAAAAGATGCTTGCTCCTAGGGAGGAAAGCTATGGCAAACCTAGACAGCATGTTAAAAAGCAGAGACTTCACCTTGCTGACAAAAGTCTGTATAATCAAAGCTATGGTTTTCCCAATAGTAATGTGTGGCTGTGAGAGTTGGACCGCAAGGAAAGTTGAATACTGAAGAATTGATGCCTTTGTATTGTGCTGCTGGAGGAGACTCTTGAAAGTCTCTTGGACTGCAAGAAAATCAACCCTGACTGTTCATTGGAAGGCCAGATACTGAAGCTGAAGCTCAAGTACTTTGGCCACATAATGCGCAGATTGGAAAAGACTGTGATGCTGGGAAAGATTGAAGGCAAAAGGAGAAGGGGATAGCAGAGGATGAGATGGTTAGATAGCATCATTGGTGCAATGGCCATGTGTTTGAGCAAACCCCAGGAGAGTGGAGGAATGGGAGACCTGGCATGCTTCATTCAGTGGAGTCATGGGAAGTTGGACATAACTTAGTGACTGAACAACAAAAGGTTTTGCCTACTAAATTTAGATTAGATTGGAGGTTAAAATATATCTGTAGATGTACTCTTGGGAATTTTGAAAATAGCAGCCTGATTTCTTGGTTGCATATTGCACTGAGTTAAAATTTGGATTCTTTTGGGTTAGTGTCTCATCTAACCTCAACTACTGTGGTTTTCATGTTGTCTGAACCAATATGTAATCTGTGTTAAAAGGTTAGTTATGCCCTGTCTGATATAAGCCACAATGACATGGATGCCATCAGACATAGTAAAAATGATATCATACTATACTTAAAGTTATTTATGCTCTTACAGATGCCCAGGCCAGATATACAGCAGAAGAAGATGTCACCCAAGGCCTCTAACAATTTGTTTGTTACCTCAAGTATCATTGGAAACCAGATGTGTATGTTTTTTTAAACATATAATGCCTGTGTTTTTATAGTGCAAAATGGATTTGAAATTCTGAGATTCTATGGGGAAATATGCCAGCATTTATACCAACATTATGTCCATCCAAACATATGCACATAACAGAACAAAGTGTGCTGGATCAGATTTGAATAACATTGTTCAAAAGCATTTATTAACATATACTTTCTGGTTCTCCAAAAGTTTAGAAGCAGCAACTTATTCATTGGTGACTTTTAGCTCTGCGTTTCAAATGATTCGGATGCTTAAAGAGAAGATTACACTTCCTCATCTGGATCAGGAATGGGAAACACAGCGTAGTTGCTGATGCCACATTGATTTGATCCTTTAGCGAGGCGCATGTAACCCTTCTCACCCCAAAGACTGGACCAACTGTGAAGGGAAAATACAGAAGGTTTCTTTCTGGAATGCTGCAGCATAGTGAATCATCTGTGATTCTAGCTGAGGTATTGCAGTCTCCAAAAGCAGGGTACAAGAGGATTATTTTCACTATTTGTTAATGGGGAACCAGCCATCTCTAAAAGAGGAATAGGGCAACAACAGACCAGCTTCCTTATCCATGGCTTCAGAGGGGATATGTAGCATGACTTCAAGATGGAAACTAAGCATAAGAGGATCTGAGTATGTTTAGCCTGCAGAAGGGACAGCTGTGGGGGGGGTTGATGTCTGAAGCATTGAGACAAGAAAGAGAGTGAACTTATTTCATATTTCCCCAGAGGACAGAACCAGAAACTTTGGGCCAAAATTATAAGGAAGAAGGTTCAAGTTAGATTTCAGGAGGACCTTCCAGGCAATTTGGATAAACATTCAGCCCCAGTGAGAATTTGTTTTCAATTTCCCACAGTACAGCATGATATCTTCACATTGAATGTTAAAAGGAGATAGAGGATATCAGGGAGACCCCATCCTGATAATGTTTTAGATACTTAGAGCAGGTCCTGTTGGTTGCCTTGCCTTACCTTTAAGGTAAAACACACAGTTCAATTACCCAAATGCTCCTGGTAAGAAAAAGTATTGTATATGGAGTATTATATCTCACCCCAAATGAAGATATTCTTGGGGGAAGCAAAAAAATTTTTTGGGGAAAATCCCATGGGAAAAATGAATAAGTGTACTTCCCATTACTTACACTTCTTCAGAGTGATGTCTTTTTACGTACCTGTTCTTTAGGATCCAGTAACCTGAGCTGGAATTGCTATAACCAACAATCAGCATAGCATGATTCAACTCTGGGGTTCTATATGATAATTCTTTAAATATACCTGGATAGAATTAGAAATTATCTAGTGAAAAACATCTGGCACAGAAAAACCCATTTTTGTTGGCATGCACAGAAGGAGTTCCAAAATGGCAGCCAGGCACCACACCCCATCTTAGCTGTAGCAGAGATTTGCAAGAAAGAGTGGCCTTTTTAATGATAGCACCACTAATTTGAAACATGCCTTATTGGGGAAGCTTTCGCCTGGGCCATTAGACCAAACTCTTCTACTGTAATAATATTTCCCAGCTTTTTCCAGGAAACCAATCCCTAGGACTGTATTGGAAGATTTCTTATTTTGATCTGTTTCTTTTAGCTTTTTTGTTCTTATGTTTAACAGCTATTGTATCCTCTGCTATAAGAAAAGAATTCACTCTAAATAATAAGAAACATTGACAAGGGTTTATGTAGCTCTATTATAACTCTCGTCAAAATTATGAGCTTTACTTTGGAGTGAATAGAGATTTTTTTATAGGCCAAATTTCCTCCTTTTGCATTCAAAGAAGAACCATAATAACTTTTCCAACCATCTTCCAGAGTAAAAGTACAGGTAGGATTTTTGAGGAAGGGGTGGTTGAAAACATTAAAGGAGGCAAGGTTAATTTAGCAGCCACATCCTCTTTCATGCATCTTGATTTTTAAAGCAGTTGTTAACCAGTGATGTTGCAGATGCAGTAGAGTACAACTTCAGTTATCTCTGTCCACTGTGAATGTTGAATGGCAGTTCTGGGAATTACCACTCCATCCCCATCTATCTATGGGCAGCAGGTGTAGATTAAATAGAAGATTTTGGTACATTGTCATCAAATGTGCTATGCTCCAGACATCCCTTCTGCTACTTCATCTCCCAGAGGCCTTTGAAAACCAAGGAATTGCCTGGGGTTGGCTGACGAGTGAGGCTGCTCAGATGTGATCAGGTCAATAACCCAAATGCTATTTCTGGCCCTCGACTGATTCACCTGCTAGATTGTTGGGAGGATCCCCAAGTGCCCTCCAGAAACTAACATGATCCATTAGGGACCTAAGTCCACCCCTGCAGAAGGAAGGAGCAGTAGGTATTCCATCTAGAGCAGGAAGTGATTACATCAGAACAACAGGAATATGGTAATACCCTCTACATCTGGATCATGCCACAATTGCTCAGAAATGACAAGGTTTAAGGTGGCCACACAAAGGCATCATGGCTGAGGTAGCTTGGGACAAGCACATGGATGTTGTGGGGAATATGAACTCCTGAGCTCTACTGGATTTCAGCTCCCCAATCTAGAGGTCGAAGCCTCCCAGTACTACCAAATGGGAGATCTCCATGACCAGACTAGCAACCAGGTCCAGAAGCCCAAGGAGGGATCCTAAGGTGTTCACCAAAATGACTTCCAGCTTGTTTTTACAGCTAACTGCACATTCACAGTACCGTTGGCCACAGATAGGTATCACAACATATTAATGGTACTTCTCCTTCCTGGCCCTGAGTCTAGATTGATGAAAGACCTAAAACCTGGTTGGAGAAATCAACATCAGCACTGTCTATCAGTTAGGTAAGAAAATTTGCCTGCTTGTCCAACACCAGATGATTCATGGATGTAGTACAGTCAGACCTGGCATTAACCAGCACCACTGTCTGAGCGCACCCACAGTCCAGCTGCCAGGTCCCCAAGGAGAGGGAAGAAGAGACTGTCACCATTTTATCTCTCCAAGTCTAACAAAATCAGGATACTGTAGCCTAGGTCCCTCCCTCAAATCACCTCAGGGCCCTACTCCACAGAATAAGCCCATAGCCCACAGGGACCCCAGGCCCCTATCCCACAGAATATTTCCCATCCCAGTCCCCATACTACTCTATTGCACCCAACCCTGAGGAGCTAGCAATCTGACAACAAGAGCAATCATGCAAACCCACAGATGGAATAAGGGAAGTAGTCCACCTCCAGTAGAGGACAGAGGGAATTGCCTTGAGGGACAGAAGGTCAATAAAAGAGGATAGAAGGTCAGTAAAAGAGCAGGAATGTTACAAAAGCAAACATCTGACAAACTCCTCCCTAGCTCTCTGAAAGATAAAGGGAAGAAGGGGAGGAAGCACATTCAGACTTGTAAGATTCCATTCTTATAACTTTGCAAGAAAAGTAGAGTGACTTGCATGACATTAGATTCCTAGTTTGATCTGTTTTGAAGAAACCTTCCCTTTCTCTCTACAATCACAAACAATGCAGAATCCCAACCAAAAGAAATCAAACCAGGAGGGATGCAATGCCCAGGACATACTCTATATCCAAACACTCTCACTGCAGGCACTGTAATGTATATGTCAGGCATGAATAGACAGGAGACAGTACTGGGCTCACACCCAATTGCCAAAATCCCCAAGCACTGGGCCCTGGAGGGACCAAATGCTCCCAGTCCACAAAGGGTGGAGCAAACAACTCACAGTAAAAGAATAGCAAAGGTCCAGGAGAAATAGGCATTCTATCATGAGGGCTGTCTTTCTCTACTTGAACAGCGGTTCTCTTCCTTCAGAGTCATAAAAAGATCCATATAATTCCAAAAATAGATAATAAACATATGAAGCAGACAGTGATAGAGGAGATCTAATTTTGTGTAGTGGTTTAAGCACCTGGCTAGAAAGCAGGAATCGGTGAGTTCGAGTCTCACCTTAGTTATGAAAGCTGGCTGGGTGATCTTGGGCCAGTCCCTCTCTCTCAGCCCAACTCATCTCACAGGGTTGTTGTTGTGGGGAAAATAACAGGAGGAAGATTTGTTGGATATGTTACCTGCTCTGAGTTATCTGTAAAAATAATAAAGGCAGGATAAGAATCTAATATTGATTGGTGCTAACTGTTACTTGGCCAGGAAGATGGAAAGTATATCCAGACTCCAAGAAAGTACCAGTTGAAAAGCTGGGTTCTGGGAAGCATGCAGGTGACCCACAGCTCAGCAGTGAAGCAACCCGAGAAGCCTCCAAGAACAATGCATAAAGTGAAAATTGCCCTAATAGTCACAAAGATGCCAGGGTATGTCCTATCTTCACAGAACCTAACAAACCAAAGCCTTCAAAACTATTCAGAAAAATTAACAGAAAACACTCCATAATCTAGCCTAAAATAAATGAAAAACTCTCCTTGTACAAAGGGCTGATTTCCCTGTTGCTATTTTAGAAAAAAAATAACCACTTCATATTGCAATGGAATACATCAGTGTTGAATATTAGTTAGTGGAGGACGTGAGAAGAACCACAAGGCTCAAATGTCTATTCCACAGGAACCTTACCTGACTTATAGAAATGGAATTTGCTACTCCGAGTATCAACTCCAACACTAACTGGACCAAGCACAGCCACAGCCTCTTGAAGGGCTTTTTCATCACCCTCCAGGATGTGTCCATATGAACTACATCTGGTAACAGACTCTGTAGGATCATAACGACATCCCTCATCATCCTGCAGAAAAAAAAGTGATCCTAAGAAAATGTTGTCATTGATGGCCCTATGTAGAAATTTTCTCCACTCATGGTTAAAATCTTTCCATCCTGTTGCTGACGGCATTTTGAGTTGGAGACATAGAGCAAACGGATCAGTTTAAAGCATGCATAGGAATGGATTGGGGAATACACAGATTTAATCATATATTACCGTTCCCTCATAAGGGTAGTTTTTCTCTGGATTGATCCCTCCTTGCTTCTTTACATATTCAAAAGCTGTGTGCATGAATCCACCATTGCACCCATAATTCCCTTGTTCCTTAGAACAATCAATAAGATTTTGTTCACTCAGCGAGACCAGCTTTTCGGTCTTCTTGAAATGCATGCCTTCCAGAGCTCCGGTGGTGCTGAAGGACCAGCAAGAGCCACAATCACCCTATGCAAAAAGAAAGTTGGCATGACCCACTGAGCATCTGAAAACACAATAATGGCACTTGTTCTCAGCTCTTGGTAGTAGGGCAAAAATATGGGTTCTGGTAGCTTCAGAGAAGGAATTAAGAGAGGAAAGAATTTAGCTGCTTCTGCAAATCTTTACAACTCCATCAAATTCTCACTTGTGTTAAAATGGGCAGATCAGCACTCCCTTGTTTTCCTTAAAAGCATCTCTATATCATGCCCAGAACCATCCACCAGGACCCACCTGATCTTTGATTTTGGTAACAGCACCTTCAGTTCTCCAGTCTGTATTGTTAGGAACCTGCAGATTTTCTGAAGATGTGAACATGATCATGTTGTCTCTAGTTCCTTTATCCAAGGCAGGAAAGAGACAGTGCAGTTTCTTGTTAATCTCTTCATTGGTCTGAGGAGAAGAACAGTTTTAGTAGGTCTCCATTTCCAGTTTCCATCTTTCTCCTTCAAAAGTTTTATCTCAAAATCTAATGCAAGGAATACATGTTGTGAACAAACCTATGCCCTTGTCACCAATCCTATTATCACACAGGGTTTTGTGTGTAGTTGAGATATCCACTGCAATGTTTCTCAGCCTTGGCAATTTTAAAATATCTTAACTTCAACTCCCAGCTTGAACTGGGAGTTGAAGTCCAGACTCTTAAAGTTGCCAAGGTTGAGAAACAGTTAACATTCATCTACTGTAGATATATAATGTATGAATTTGATGCAATCTGTTGAGATGAGAAAATATTATTCTTCTGATCTTTTCTGCTGTCCACTACAACAGTTGGCGTCTTAAATGGCCTGATCAAGTGATTTCAATAGTATCTATTAAGTGTAAGTTTCATAATTTCAGGCTGGAATATAGATTTAGGGGTTTTTTGATCTGTACTAGTGGTTTAAATATATTTCATTGCTTTTTAATTAATAAAAAATAGAGCAAAATAGAAAATAATAACAGTGGTGATCCAGACATCATTAAAGAGAAGAAAAAAGGGACATCTAACCCAAAGGGGAAAATGCAGCAGTACAAAAGATATATAAATATGGATTGGATTGAGTTGGGCAGAAATTGAATGCATAAGAAATGTATACTGTAGGTACTTAAATAATATTTGTATTAGACAAGTATATACAGAATTATAACTGGTTATTTTTATAATGGAACAGTGGTCTATTAAGTCTATAGGGCAGGCTGCATCTGATACAGTGAAGTGTAGGGACCAAGAGAGACTTTCCCTAATTGACCTTAAATGCCTCAATAGCATAGACATGCCTCACCAACCTGTTTTCCCTTCATCTTCATCTTCAACGTAAGGGAGTTTAAAACTGTAATGGTTTCAGTGCGGTATTTTTTTTGCCTTAGGTAGATAACAAACTAATTTTATGGGGATACAATCTGATGGGCTTTGTTGACTATTCAGTTAGTGTCACAATGAAAAAGGCCCAAAGAGATAGGAATCAGATCAATCAGACCAAATCATCACATTGGGCTGGTGCAGGTGTATCTCTCCATTTGAAACCCCAGATTCCATCATCTGATGGCATTTGGTTCTTTTCAAACCAACCTCCCCTTCTCCATATTAACCAGATCCCAAAGCTTATTCTATATGGGAGTTGGATGGCTATATAAATTTGTTTAATAAATAAAATAATCTCCAAGATCAGAGATGTTAATAATAGCAATGGAAGGCTATATGATGAAGTAGAACACACACACACAGAACAAGAGAAAGAAAGATGGTGCTTTTTCTGCCACTGTATTACCCAAAGCCCTCCATATTAGTCAGTTGTTGTTCAGATCAAAAGCATGAGCTTAGTACTGTTCCAGGTCTCTCTCTTTCTGTCTCTCTCTCTCTCTCTCACACACACACACACAATGCTGTTACGCTAATGTGATCCTTTGATCCAGGGATCAGCTCAGACACCTAGAAGGTAAAATGATACCTTTCCCAGTCTGGATAGTACACTAGGAAGGGAGGAGTGAGTTCAGACAGAGGGTTAAACAAATCAAGTGTTTGCAAATTAAAAATGTGTTCATAAGCACTGTAATAGTGGTGTCATACATGTTTCATGCTGTCCTCATGACCCTCCCTTCCCTCCTTAATATCCTTTGTTTCCAAGGGAAGGATCTGCCCTCCCTGTAAGATCGAAGGGAGGCAACCTCAAAGGGATTTCTTGGGAGAGGCCCCTCCAGCTTCTGGCTAGACTTCCTACATAAGACCATGCACATGGTGATTTTCCCCTGGGTTGCTGACTCGGCACTGTTGCTGCCAGACTTTTGCGACTAAGCCAGCGTGCTGTGTAATCACCCCTTTCTTACGAGAGAGCTCCAAGGAGTGTAGCTGCTTTCCAGGAAAACCAATTGCTCAGCCTCTTTGGTGCTGTAGAAAATGGCTGAGACCTTGTCTTTTTGTGAAATACAGTATACTGAAGTATAAGTGATGCCCAGAGCGCAGGGGAGAAAGGCTAAGAGTGAATCTAACCAGGCACAGTTCCACAGTTCTTCAGGCCCATTTATGTGAATAGAAGAACTGACAGATTCTTACTTCTCCCTTGTTGCGTTGGCCGATTATTATCTGGTGGTTTTGCTGAAGGTGTCAATTCTCTCCTGGACAAGAGGTGGCCTACAGAGGGTTTATTTATTGTAGCTGCTGTGACTGATTATTGCTGATGATATCATTTTGCTGATGATATCACTGAGATTCCTTTCGGTCTGAACTCTCTGTGGACAGAGTCTGTGCTAGTGACTAGAGTATCACCAGCTACGTTATCCAGGATCGAGTCTGTTATCTCCAAGAAAGTGGACAGTGTGATCTCTTGGAAGTTCTCAGCTACTTGGAAGATGGACTCTTGTCCAATAGGAGTGTGATGTCCTGCTGACTGAAGAGCCTCGGCTCGGGTAGCGCTTTTCAGTGATTGTTCTGCTTCCATGGCGAACAGCTTCAGTTGGAGGCCATGAAGGGAGAGATCAGCCTCATGGCTGTATGATTTCAGGGCAGTTCTCTCTGCTCTGCTCTTAATATCCATGGGAAGCTGCTTGGGGAAGTCATCTGGGAGTTTGGGATCTGGTATTAACAGTATATCTATGCTTTGCTTCATGACTGTGGTCGATGCTGGAGGTGCCACCCAAGTCTTATCTTGATGCCTGGAAGCTGTGAGGGTATGAATGGAGTTGTTTCAACATTTTTGACCATTTATTTCTCTTGATAGGGAGTCACTGCTTCTTCAGGAACAGGTATATGACTTGGGAGTCATCATGGATCCATACTTCCCAAGCACTCTCTCCTTCTGTGATTTATAAAACTTTACGCACCCATTGTCCAGTCTGTGGCTCTTCCTCCTGTCCCCCAAGGTCACACCATTGCAATATTCTCCCTTATTTGTTCACTTTTATGTTGAATATACATTAAGGGAAACTGGATTTGAAGGAGATGAGTGTGATTTTAAAAACAAAGGAAGGACATCAAGAACTTGTGCTATCCTGATGACTCTACTTGGACAATCACAAGTACAAATGATTTCCAAGATCTTGTAGTGAAAGTCAAGGAGCATAGACAATAAATAGAGGTAATAAAGGTTAAATATAAAGAAGACTAAACCTGAACTCTTGTTCACCCCCGTAATTTTTCTCACAATGTTGGCCAAACATCATCTCAAATTTCATGCAATTTGTATGGTTTCAACCTTTTTCAGGTTCTCCTACATGCATTAAGAGATGTGCTCTTGCTACATGTCTTTCCATTATCCATTAATCTGATATTTTCCTGTATCGCTCTTTCTTCCACTGCATTCAGACTGAAAAATTACTCCCCCCCAATGAATCAACAAGAGCTTCTTGATGAGGGTGAAAGAGGAGAGTGCAAAAGCTGGCTCAAATCTCAACATTAAAAAAACTAAGATCATGGCCACCACTCCCCTCATTTCCTAGCAAACAGAAGGGGAAGAAATGCAAGCAGTGGAAGATTTTACTTCTTGGTTTCCAAGATCATTGCAGATAGTGACTGCAGCCATGAAATTAAACTTTGCTCTGTAGGAGGAAAGCTATGGCAAACCTAGACAACATATTAAAAAGGAGTGACATCAAATTGCCTACAAAGGACCATATACTCAAAGCTATAGTTTTCCCATTAGCAATATATAGCTGTGCATAAGGAAGTTGTATAACATAAGGAAGGCTAAGTATCAAAGAACTGATGCCTTTGGTGCTGGAGAAGACTATTGAGGGTTCCTTGGACTGCAAGGAGATCCTACAGAAAATTAACCCTGACTGTTCATTGGAGGGACAGATATTGAAGCTGAAGCTCAAATCCTTTGGCCACATAATGTGAAGAGAGGACTCATTGGAAAAGACTGTGATGCTGGGAAAGATTAAAGGGAAAAGGAGAAGGGGACATCAGAGGATGAGATGGTTAGATAGCACAGTCAGCGTGATGAGTGTGAGTTTGGGAGGCAGTGCAGGACAGGGAGACTTGGCATGCTGCATCCATGGGGTCACAAAGAGACAGACATAACTGCACAACTGAACAACAACAATCTAAGGGATATTGAGGAAAATTAAGCTGGAGATCAAAGGACAGCCATACATTAAACAAGGGCAATACTTAACAATTATGTGTAAAAATTGTCATGGCTGAGCTTCGTACTCAGTACTGGAGTAAACATTTATTGCTTGCTCCTTTAAACACGCTAGCAGAATTGTTACAGAACACTGGTACTCTAAACTCTCAGATTTTGATTTATGATTAGCATTAGAAAATTTATTAACAACAATAATAGCTGAACAAAGGTAAGCTGCTCCGAAATTGCCAGATGTTCTGAATGATGTGAAGGATTCTTGCTGATAAAAGATAAAACAAATTTATCTTTCGCTTTTGTTGTCCTCTGAGTTTTCCGTGGGTCTTCCCATCAGCCAAGCAAATGCTTCAAGGAACATTGCAGATGACAAGCCCTCCCGACTGACATGCCTCACTTGTTGGGCCACATCACTCATCTTACCAAGAGAGCAATCTGGCTATTCAGTATTGCAAACTGCAACACAAACAAACCTTTGGGCCACTTCAGCGATAGGCTTCTTGCAGTCAATATGTTGCTGTAATGCTCCTGGCTGGCCAGATGGACCCAGCTGCTGGAAATAAGAAACCATGCTCTGTCAACACAATGATTGATTTTCCTCTGTTGACAGGTTTCATTTTTAAACAAATCTGTCAAGATTGATCTATGGTGAACACATTTTCTCCTAGCCCTGCTGAACCTGGAATACAAGCCATTTTTTCCACCTCCCACTGTTGAGTCAGAGATTGTTTCCTTTGTAGATTTTTCCTGGAAGAAATTATATTGAGAAAGATATTTCAGACCCAATGCACAGACTAGTGGCCAAAGGTCTCAAGCTTGATCTCTGGCATCTCTGATGAAAAAACTTCAAGTTACTTGGTTGGGAAACAGGCATATCTGACATGTGCTGAATAGTCGTTCAGCAGCATTACATACGGGCGGGGGGAAGGAACCACCACCTCCAGACATATTGGTGTCTTCACAGACAATTTGATCTGCTGCTTTTTTACAGGTGCTAAAAACTGTCTTCCCCTAGTGGTATGTGTTAATTAGTAACTAGATCAAAGGTGTTGGGAGGGGGGTGTCTCGAATTTTTACAAAAAATTTTTTTTATTCAACATTTGTTTTGCTATCCTGACAAGGGAGAAAAAGCATTGAAATATTCAGTCATTTCCTCTTTACAAGCCTTATTTCTTTGGCTTGGTCTGGAACATCTTACAAAATTTGAACTACAGCTGCATAAAATACTGTCTACCATGGAAAGAAGAGATATGAGTTTTGTCAAGTAATAAACACACATACCAGAGATCACACTTCTTCTATTTTGACAAGTGATTATGTGGCAAAGATCACATCTGGTTTGCCAATTCACTGCCTGATGGCTTCTTTTATATATGTAGGAACAAAAAGCCAGTTGGAGATGGGCTGATGATCCTGACATTGTCTTTTATGACTCTTCCTTTCAAAGTATTTTTGTACAATTCCTTCCCATGTGCACACTTAATGTAGAAGCATAGAATTATGTTTGGCTAGTGTCCTACCATATACGAAACATGTATCACAGATGGGGTTCAGGAGCACCTACTACAATACATAGGTGTTGTCTTTAAGGTTCTAAGAATCCCAGAAACAGAATATGTATTTGTATCTGTCACATATTGTCAACTCACTGCATTTTATGGCAGTGTATTTTCTTTCTTCTTCATTTCTTCTCCACTGAAGCCAATAAACTACCATGCAGCAGCATACAGGAAAACCCAAAATACTGAAAATAGTCCCTTAAGCTTAGATTTTATCTGCTTAGTTTTATGTCTTGAATGAAGAACATTTTAAATCCTGAATCAAAGTTCAGAATTTATGGTCCCTCAAACTATAGAGATATTTCCTTTACTGTCCATCAGTATAAAAGACCCTGACTGTTGGAAACTACCAATCAGACAGGGAGAAGGGATCAAGTCATTTTGCAGCCTCAAGAGGCATAAGCCTGACTTCCTCTATGTTCCATAGACCTATCTGTTTGTTCCCAGTGGAAGGCAAACTATGGCAAACCTAGACAGCATATTAAAAAGCAGAGACATCACCTTGCCAACATAGTCAAGGCTATGATTTTCCCAGTAGTAATGTATGGCTGTGAGAGTTGGACCATAAGGAAGGCTGAGCATCGTAGAACTGATGCCTTTAATTGTGGTGCTGGAGAAGACTACTGAGGGTCCCTTATATGGCAAGGAAATCAAACCAGTCAGTCCTACAGGAAATGAACCCTGATGTTCATTGGGAGGATAGATACTGAAACTGAAACTCAAATATTTTGTTACTGAATGCGAAGAGAGGACTCATTGGAAAAGACTGTAATGCTGGGAAAGATTAAAGGAGAGGAGGACAGCAGAGGATGAGATGATTGAATAGCATTGTACACGCAGTAGACATGGATTTGGGCAGACTTCGAGAGGCAGTGCAGGATAGGGAGGCCTGGTGTGCTGTGGTCCATTGGGTTGCAAAGAGTCAGACAGGACTGAACGACTGAACAACAATCATTGACTCAGTTGAGATATATTCCCGCCTCTGTGAAGTAGCCAATATATTGGCTGGATGATTCCAGCAGCCAATTCTGAAATTAGCTTGTAATGAAGTAAAATTCATCAGCCAAAACCCGAAGTACTACTTGAGCTGACATGAGAAGGAAAACACAGTTCTTTCAAATTGCAACAGGAAAATTCTTCTTAAGTGGATTGGATGAAAAGTGTGAGTAGAGAGTGATTTTATCTGCTCTCCAAAAATGATCACTGGCCTATTCTGGCAAAAGATCAAAGAATGACAGCCCCAAGATATAAAGAGCTTTGAAGGTGTTTCAATTTTAAGAAGATTTTTGAGAGACCCACAACATGTCTCTTGTTCACAAACTGCAATTCCTTTGTTTAAAAAGTAAGGAAAGTTGAACTGTTTCTTCTCCTATAGCAAGCAAGTGTTTCATTTCAATGGTCTCAATGTAACCCAACTCTTGTTCATTCTGTGATTGTTCCTCCTGAGAACTTGAGGGTTCCCTTTTGCATTCCTGTCTAATTTTTCAGTTCTGATCTAAGAATTTTCCATCCTTGTGTTTCTCCATCTCTAACATTATCAGTGTACTGCTAAGGAGCTGAGCCTAAAGTACTGCTGGACTGAGCTTCCTGCTTGCTCAGTGTTACTTGGCTGCCACCTGCTGTAAAGCAAGCCTGTTGCATGTTCTCAAGGGATTGGCAAAAATGTGGTTTGGTTTAAATTTTTTAAAAAAATCCTTTCCAAAATTCAAAAGTTGTTTTTAAGCAGGGTGTAAAGAATTTATGAATTAAATAAAAGGAAACGTTTTTTCATAATTATCTGAAATTTGATAGATTTATATCCCACTTTTTCTGCAGAAGCTTGAGGTAGTGAGCATACTTTCACTTCCCATTTTTCCCTACAAGAAGCTGAGCTAAGAGAAAATGCCTGGCCCAAAGTCAACCAGTGAGTGGCCGTGTTTGAGGGCAAAAATGAACTCAGATCAACCCAGTTCTTAATCACTTATAAATATCACATGATATCTTCTTGAATATTTGTTGTTGTTGTTCAGTCGTGCAGCCGTGTCCGACTCTTCACGACCCCATGGACTGCATTACGCCAGGCCCCCCTGTCTTGCACTGCCTCCCGGAGTCTTCC
>JANHZU010003187.1:136988-150564 GCA_032468055.1 Acrochordus granulatus
GCACTCTGCACCAGCTGCAATCTCCGGATACTCTTCAAGGGCAGCCCCATGTAGAGCACATTACAGTAGTCCAGGATCGAGATGACGAGGGCATGAGTGACCGAGTGAAGGGACTCCTGGTCCAGGAAGGGGCATAACTGGCATTGCTGCCTGAATGAGAAATACAGAGCGTGCTGACTGATGATGCACAAGATATCACATGAAGTTTGCTTGTCATACTCGTCTAGCGGAATAAATTTTATTAAATTTTTTTGGTCATTCTGTGGGTTTCACGTCTTGTGAGTTGGTCGTCTTGTGAGGTACCACTGTACTGTTGTTTGTTGTTGGTATCTGTCTACAAGAAAACTTTTGTCCTTGTGCTTCTCAATAGACACTTAGGACTAAACTAAAAGATGGCAAGTGGTAAGAAAGAGATGAGGAGCTAGAAATAGACAATGGATATCAACTAAGCTGCGGCAATTGGCAGAACCACCAGTATCTGATCCCTTTTTGATGTGTCTCTTTGGGCTGTCAATAGAAGAGAATGTTTGAACTGTAGAGACCGTGGTGCTCTCTGAGCTTGGTTCTTTTCTTGCAGACATTTCATTACCAAACTAGGTAACACCATCAGTGTTCAAAGGGAGTGGGTTTGCCTTCTTGCCCTGTCAGTGTTGGTGGGAGTGTTCTTGGTGGTTCATTGATTAGGATGTTATTTACTGTTTATTCATCTGAGTTGGTAGCTCATTAGCTGGGATGTTATTTACTGCTTGACTAAAGGCAAGCCACTTGTTTGTAAACAGAAAGCAAACTCCACTCCCTTCTAGCATTGATGATGTTGCCTAGTTGGGTCATGAAACTTCTGCAAGAAAACCAAGCTCAGAGAATACCAAGGACGCCACAATCTTTGGGCTCTTTCAGAAGTCAGCTTTTTGATGGTCCAGGTCTTCTGATCATGGCATTTCAGTGTATTGGGCTTGAGCAAGCTGAGAATGGAATTTTAGCAGGAAGATCGTAGAAGAAACAAGTTTATTTCTTTGGAGTTTACAGTGCTTGAGGAGAAACAAGGGCCATGCAGTGCTTGCACTTCCTGTATGTAAAAGAATGCAGGTCTGATCAGGGCTCTCCTTCTGACAAGTAAGGAGCACATCCCACTCCTAATTTCACACTGAAAACCTATCCCATCCTCATTTGTGAAATAAGTAAAAGCCAGGCATTTTGTGTTTGCATATTATTTATTTATTAAATTTGTATGTCACCGAAGACTCTCGGTGGCTAACAACAATAAAACAATACATTAAAAACACTTAAAATAAAAAAAAAAACCAAACCCATTAAAACAAAATTAAAAAAAATACAGCTGACCTCTTTTTTTTGACTCTGGAATTCTTCCAAGGATTGATGTAAGATGGAATTGTCTGAAGTTTCTTGATCACTCTATTCATACTTTGAAGACAGGGGCAATAACTTTTCTTTCTCCAAACTTCTAATGACAGTGTTCCAGGATTTCTGAAATGGCTGGCTGGGGAATTCTGGGAATGGAAGTTCACCCATCTTAAAGTTGCAAAGATTGAGAAACACTGGATTGGACCAACAGGTTGCTCCTTCATTTCCCTACGATGCAACTCAGTTGGTCATGGAGATTCCAACACATTGGCTTCATCCACTGTCCATTTCCACAGTACATTTCCTTTTTGGATGTTCACCTCTTAACATGGCAGCCAGTTCCTTCCCATTGCCACCCCTGGTGTTTGCCTCATTGCTACACTCTGGATCTGTAGCACAACCCTGTCTAACCCTTTTCAAGTCATTTTGGATGGTCAGCAGCTCTTTTTAGGAGGGCAGGGTTTATTTTCACTTCTGAGCACAAATTATAATTTGTTCTACTGTTTATTTAGGATAGCAGTTTTCTCAAATCCTTTATAAAGATCTTACTTTAATTGGAGAGCTGGCTACTTTTTTCCTAGATAACTCAGGAATTAATCGAAGGCTAATGTTTTTCAATCTATTTCTTGAACCATTCTCAGGTTCTGAGACATGTTCTCATAATACAGCCTCCATTTTGTTGCCAGCCTGCTCCTGAGATAGGTTAAAGTCAGGTATTTTGGTGTGAAAGTCATATTTTTATTAGAAGAGAAAGTAGCTCTCTGTAGCTCAGGGTTGAACTGAGCTCCTTGGTGCTCTCTGAGCTTGGTGATTTGCTTGCAGACATTTCATTACCTGACTAGGTAACATCATCAGAGTGAGAGAGTGTGGGGTTTGGTCCCTGTTTATATTAATTTGTGATGCCATTGTTGGTGGAATATGGTTTTTCTCCTTAGCAGTTCCTTGATTAGGGTATGGTTTCCTGCTTGATTGTCTGGTGATAATCCCTGCTTATCTGGGTGTTAACACTAGCACTCCTTGCCTACATGAAGACAGCCCTTTAATTTGGGTTTTAAGTTGTTGATTGATCCCACCATTGTGGCTTTTCAAAGAAGGACGCATTCATGGTATAATTCCCAAGGAAAGGAATAATCATCAACCAAATAAAAGCAAACAAGCACATCCCAGGAATAGTCACTTCCTACCCAGCCATTTAAGTTTCCCTTCAGTCTTGCGAAAACCTATAATTTTTCATAATTTCTTATGAAGCTAGCAGATAGAAAATCAAACCAAACATTTACACATATACTTGCTCAGAAGTTGGAGAAGAAGTATCTGGTTTGCTTTTATATGTTGCTCTCGGTCAAAATTTGGATTCCTTTGGCTTGATATAGTGCAATGGTAAATGTTTAAATTGTTAGGTGCTTTTGAAAGGGTTAGATTAATCAGAAATTCTGAATTCCATGAGAAAATGTGCCAGCATTTATACCACTTTTCTGTCCATTCAAACTCACACACATAACAGAACAGCCACGTGCCCAGTCAGATTTGGGCAGCATTGTATAAAAGCATTTATTAATTTTAGCATTTCTGATTCTCCAAAAGCTTCAGAAGCAGCAGTTTAATTCTGATGGCTTTTAGTTCTATTTCTCAAATGGTCCAGATGTCCACTTGGCTGGTTACAGAATGGGGTAGGAAGCCATGTTGGCGATGCCACATTGATTTGATCCTTGTTCCAAGAGCATGTACCCTTTGTCACCCCAAATGTGGGACCAGCTGTGAAGAGAAGCAGTTGAGATTTATTTCTAGAATTGTGCAGGGAATAATCTGAGGTTTGATGTCATATTTCACTCTGAAAGTTAAGACCTGCTTGACTTACATAGGATGTTGAAGATCGACCCAGAGGCAAGTATGGGCTATATAAATAATAAAAGGAATTGAACTGCAAATTTTGGAGATCCTTTGGCCTCCCATATGTTTGCTTTTCTTGATTTTTAGGTCTCCATCATAAGCCTCTGTTGGCCTTACATCACATAGCCTTAAAGTATAAAATCACTAAACATGATTAAAAAAATAATTATTTTCAGCTTCCTATTAACAGGGACATGCAGCATGCCTTCAGGACAGAAACCAAACATATGAGGATTAAAGATCTTCAGAAGAAATGACTGATAGTAAGTTTAATATGTGGTGGGTTGTTACTTAGAAGCAGGAGAAGATTTATCCCATATTGTCCAGAACTTGAAGCATGAGTTCATTACAGTATAAGAAAGGAGATTCAGGCTACACTTTAAGAGGACCTGCCTGTCTGTACAAGGTACAAGACAGTAAGACAGGTCTTCAGACAGAGGCTGGATGGAGATCTGCCATAGGTGTTTATTTATTTTTCAAATTTTTAAACCGCCCATCTCCCTCAAAGAGGGACTCTGAGCAGTGTACAATAAAATGATAAAATCTTGCAACAATACAAAAATTAAAATTCAGAATTTAAAAGTTTAGATTTAAAAGAGGCAAGGATGATAATGAAAATTACCAAAACTGATTAAAAAAGTGAAGGGAGGGGGCTCCAGGGCACAAGCCAGCCCGATGGCTGCATCCTCTGTTGGCTGAGACAGCAGAGCCAGGTCTTAACCCCCTTAAGGGTTGCCTCACCTCTGGGAGAAGAGTATTTCATAGGGCAGCAGAGAAGGCGCTCCTCAACCCCACCAGTCAAATTCTTTAACTGACAAGGTCCACAACATGCCTTCCCTGCCTGACCAGGTGGGATGGACCGATATAATAGGATAGAGACCATGTTCTGATCAGCGACCCAGAAGATAGCCAAACCTGAACCCAGTGAATTTTAGAAGTATAATCATCAATGAGTATTACTTTGTAATTTCCCATAGCAGCAGTTTGACAGCCTCACAAGGAATTTGGTAGAACATTAAGAGAAGGGAGACAAGGGGGATCCCCTCCCAAGTCTGTTCTTGGATGCTCAGTTTAATTATTTATTTATTAAATTTATTTGATGCCCATCTTGTACCAGCAACTCTGGGGACTTCTAGGAGCTGAAGTCCACACATCTTCTAGCTGCCAAGGTTGAGAAACACTGCAATAGTAGAAGCTGCCCTTTTGTTACTCTGCTTCAATCACTTCACTCACCTATTCTTCACAATCCAGTAGCTGGGACTGGAGGTATTATAACCAACAATCAGCATAGCATGAGTCAGATATGGGTCTCCAAGCCAGGGGTTTTTAAAGATACCTGAAGAGAGAGGATGTGAAAATACTTGATAAAGCAAAAGAACCACTCTTCTTTGCAAACTCATCTGGATTTCCAGAATGATCATCTGGTACTTCACCTCATCTCATTTGTGTTAGAAATTTGCAATTTCTAATCTCAAATTCTTATTTGAAAGAGGCACTATTGGAACCACTCAAATATTTTTCAAAACCCCTCAAGTATCAATTGCCCTAGTTTAAAAAAATTCTAGGGAACTAATCCCTTAGGACTATGTTGTTCTAACTAGTTTCCGAAGTGTGGAATGGGATTTTTTTTAGCACTGATAGAAGCAAATATTTAGCTCATGGCTGAATTGTGGAGTCTTAGGTGCTCTCAGAGTTTGTTTTTTGGCAGACATTTCATCACCAAACTAGGTAACATTTCAATTATACAGGTGAGTGAGGTTTGTTCTCTTTAGAGCTCTGTTTTTTAGCAGCTATTTTATGCTGTGCTGGCAGAACAAGATATATTCCAAATAATAAACAAAAATAGCAAGCGTTTTGCAGTTCTGGAGTAAATGTCATATAATTTATGAGTTTCATTTCTGTGAAAATAGTGGTTTCTGGTGCCCAGATAACCTACAATCTTGTATATCATCTTGGACAGCAAAACTACTTGGGTTAAAAGCGGGGAATCCAAAAAGAGGTAGTGGGTGTAGACAGCAAGGTTAAGATTTATCCTGTGTCCCCTCAGGACCTCTTTCTGCCATTCTTGCTACATAGATGCACAGGTTACATTTATTTACTTTTATTAATATACCATCCATCTCACCGTCTGGAACAAGTCTAGACAGCTGGTAACCTGCTCCTGATAGGATCAAGCTAGCTAGCTGTTCAGCTTTTGCCTATTGTTATATTACATTTCTTATATGTAAATCTCCTTATTAATCATTGCTCAGGTCAGATTTCAGCATACAGGAACACTCACACCTCCTTCATCAACTTTAACTTAGGATACCTTTGAAAACTGCTGTTTTTAAAATTTGCATGATTGATTTTTTGCATACTTTATTTTGCCATTCTGTACAAAATACAAGCAATTTTATTTTGAACAGTGGGACAGGGATGAAACAATGAAACTAAAGTATAACATCCATGATCAAACCAAGATTTTTAATACAGCTGCCCAGTGCTACAATCTTATAATAAATTTAATATTTAAATTGAAATTAACCTTTATTATTTTTATAAATAACTCAAGGCAGCAAACATAACTAATACTCCTTCTTTCTCCTATGTTCCCCACAACAACACCAGTGTGAGGTGGATTGGATGAGAGAGGACTGGTCCAAAGTCACCCAACCAACTAAAGCAGGACTAGAACTCACTGTCTCCTGGTTTCTCTCTTGGTGCCTTCACCACTAGGACACACTGGCACTGAAATCATGTGTAATTATTTTCTGGACCCAGGCATCTGTTGATGTAGCTTCTGCACCTTACCAAAATGTGAACAGTGTGGTATTACACCTTTTCTGAAAGTACAAATCTACACAACTCTTTTGCTCTGGGATTATACGGTAGCAGCCTTCCTTTTTTATTTGAACTGTAGATTTAGCCAAGCAAAGGTAAGTTTTCCTAATCTGGAATAATGTTAACACTTCATACTCAAGCTGAGGTTGAGTGTGGTGATGAGTGTTAGTCAATGGAGGGAATCACAGGAACATCCAAAGCTCACATACAAGATACCTCTTCCACAGGAACCTTACCTGACTTGTAAAAGTGAAACTCAGAACTCCGAGCATCTACTCCAACAGAAACTGGACCAACTGTGGCCACAGCCTCCAGAAGACCTTTTTCATCTCCTGTCAGGATGGTTCCCGTTGAGGTACATTTAGTAACAGCACAAAAAGACTTGTAATGACAACTATAATCATCCTGCAGAAAAATAAATAGGGACCATAGTTAGTCCAAAGAGAATAAACATTCCTGTCAAAACAGGTTTTGCAAGATAGTGGGTTTGGGCTGTGGTGAAGAAATGAAGTTCTGCTGTGCTCCAAGAGAATGCAGAAGTCGTGGTGTTAACAGCCCTCGTGGATGGAAGCCCTCATAATCCTCACTAAGGGAATCAAGGAGGATCATGGTGCTTTATCTTCACCCTCACTTCTCATAGCAAAATGTTAATTTTATTTATTTATTTAGAAAATTGATATGGCTACTCAACTCACTCGCGGTGACTCTGCATGACTTACAGAAGTAAAACTTCCAATACAAACCACAGTGAACACTCACTTCTACAGCGACCGCAATCTAACCAACTGCTTGATGGGCCCTGAATCCCCCTGGGGTCCCCAGGCCGCTGGCAAAACTATGTTCTTCAAGGCCTTTCGGAAGAGTGACAGGGGCCAATCTTATTTCCACAGGGATGATGTTCCACAGGGAATCAACTACCGCAGAGAGGGCCCTTCTTGGTCCCACTAGCTGGACCTCCATAAGAGGGGATCAGTAACATCCCCTGCCTCCCAGTTCTGACCAGTGGGTCAGTTGCTAATGATGGCTTAAGGCAGCCTCCACTCATGACCTCAAGTCTCACCAGCCTATTGTTCAGAGGTATTTTCAACTTGAGAAGTGAAACAAAGCAAAGCAAAGTTGATTCAGTTTGAAACATACTCAGGAATAGAATTACCATTCCATCATAGGGATAGTTTTTCTCTGAATCAATTCCTTTTTGTTTCTGCACATATTCAAAAGCTTGCAACATAAGTCCACCATTGCAACCTTCACTCCCTTGTTCCTTGGAACAGTCAATGAGATTTTGTTCGCTCAGCGAAACCAGTTTCCCTGTCTTCTTGTAATGCATGGCTTCCAGAGCTCCAGTGGCACTGAAGGACCAGCAAGAGCCGCACTCACCCTGTGTAAAAAAGAAAACTGGCGTGACCAACTGAGCACCTGAAAACTCAGTTTATATTCTTTTAACAAGGCACTTGTTCTCAGTTCGCGGTCATAGGCAGTTGGATAAAAATATGAATTCTGACAGGATTGAAGCTTCGGAGATGGACTTAGGAAAGTTTTTAGCTTCATTTGCAAGTTTTCATGAATCTGTCAGATTTTCTCTTGCGGTAAAATGGGCAGATCATAACACCCTTCCTTTCCTTAAAAACATCTCTACGTCAGTCCTCAATTCATGGCTCCAAATCAAGCATCTACTATCTTTTCAAGACCCACCTGATCTTTGACATCGGTGACAAATCCTTTGGCTCGCCAATCCACGCCAAGAGGAATCTGTAGGTTTTCTGACGATTTGAACGGGACTATGTTGTTTCGAGTTGCAACATCCAAGTCAGGACGGAAGCAGTTCAGCCTCTTATTAATCTCTTCATTAGTCTGTGGATTGCAAAGAATACAGAGTTCAAACATAAATTACATTAAAATGTAACTGAGGTAATGCACGTAAAGTGGAATGATGTGGAGTCTTAAGATGGGAGTATATCATAAATTCTGGTAGTCACTTCTAAGCTTTTCGGCTGCTCACCCTACTCATTAATGCCTTACAGCAAGCATGTCAAGCCTTGGCAGTTTTAAGATGTGTGGACTGGCTGGCTGGCGGAGGAATTTGGGAGTTGAAATCCACACATTTTAAAGTCGCCAAGGTTGGACACCTGTGTCTCACAGGATCTGACCAGATATCCTCCAGGTCCAACAATACTGTTTTGCAAAAGGCAAAGTTTGAGGGAACGTGAGCGGATCAGTCAATCTGCCACAAATGAAGTATTTGCAGTTCATAAAGGATAGCCTGTGACATACTGTAAATAATTGATGCTCAAAGAGTCTTCCCCCTTTTGTACCTGTGCCCCCGAGGTGTAATTACGTCGCATCAATCTGTTTTTTCTGCTACGTCTTCACATTATCCCCAGAGGCAGCTTAAAGACATCATTTAATGTTTCAGTGCTTAGGTGGCATTTTCTACCTTAAACAGGAAATGAATTGGGATCCCTAGGGAGTGGTGCTAGACTGCCACCACCTCCTTATTGATGCCCCCTCTCCCCAGTCCCTGGACATCATTCTCCAAGGACATTTTGCCTTGGCAGAGGCACAGACTGATTCCTTCAACTCCTGTATGTTCCAGGCTGAATGATCTGCTCAGATATCTGAATCTTGCTGGTGATGTTCTTTCTGCCAGGTTACAAGGCAAAGCCCTCCGTACGAGTCAGCTGTTCCTCCAGTGGCTTTGGTGCTATTCTAGATCTCACACCCGTACCCACAGAGCACATCCGCCAGCTATTCAAGTTGATCCAGATCTCTGAGTCAAGGATCAACTTGGGATCTGGAAAGTAAAAGGCTTCCTATCCCAGCACCTGGAGAACAGACTGGGAGAGGTTTGGGGGAGTATGATAGATAGATGGCTAAACACTGAAGACTTAGTAAATTATATTACGTTTATGTATGATGTGATGAGCATTCCAGACCCATGTGGAATGCCTGCCCCTGACTGACCAACAGTTGTTTAACCTGTGGTGTTGGGCTAGGTCCATGGCTCCACAATCCGTGTTTGCCTACAGCTTAGGGTCAGGCCTGTTCAAAAGGAGAGTTGCTTGGCTCCCATTCATTTTTTGCCCACCAGAAATCTTTACCTTACCAGTGGGCTTCATGCATCTGTTAATGTTGAAGTCCACTTATTTGGGCTACCTTAAGCTTTTTTTTAACAACCAAATGGGGTCGTTAAACCTACAGTTGGGATTATTGATCAATGATGAAGATGACTGACTCTTCTAGGGAGTGAATCTAACCTAGCCCTGGTTATTTCAAGGAAGCTCACTGGGTAGCTTTGGGCCAAGAAAGAGCAAATACTCCAATATTCTTCCCAAGGTGGTTGAGATGGAAGAAAAACACTAGAAAAGCCATCTGGAGCTCCTAGAGGAAAGGGGACTAAGATACTCAGCTTGTTGGCTGGACGGTTGGTGGCCTGAGTTCGAGACCTGGCATTGCCATGCAACAGGATAAGCTCTTGTTTCACCTCAGCTCCTGCCAACTAGCAGTCCGAAAGCAAGTAGATAAATAGGTACCGCCTACTCCGGTGGGAAAGGTAAGTGTCCATGTGCCCTTGGTGTCTAGTCATGTCGGCCACATGACCACGGAATAGTCCTCGAATGAATGCTGGCTCTTTGGCTTGGAAACAGAGATGAGCATTGCATCCTAGAGTTGGTCACGACTGGCAGGGTAAACTTTATGTGTAATAAAATAACCAAACAGTAGCTGTGATCCAGACTTACCAAATCGCCAAAGTGGTTCATGCCAAGCCTGTAGGTGTGTTTCCCCAGGTCGGCCTGGCTGTTATGTTCTTGGATCATCCGCAGATTCTCCTCCCACACGGCCCTTCGGAAGGCTTCTTCCTCCTGCTGGGAAGCCAAGACCGGGAAGACCCCTTAGTCCCATCTGCCCACGCAAGCGGCACCTACCAGGCCGTGAACTCGCGCTCTTCTCTTCCATCAAATAGTTCTCGGGCTAGGATTAGTCGCCCGGGAATAGACCAAAGTCTTTTGATTTCCAGCTACCAAACCAGGCATATTTGCCTCCCCAAGCCTGTCCGAGGGGAAATAGCAGAAAGAAAGACTGTAAGCATTTTAGGTGGAAATCAGGCTGCAGTGACAGGCAACTCGGCTCCATTGTGTCAGAACTACTGAACCTCGGTGTACTCTTTACTGTGAGTGGCCTTCCAGTCTCTCCACGTCCCCTCCAGGGTCGGGTCCAGCGCTGTGGACAGAGTCCTCAGGGCCACCAGCCAGGTCAGGGCCACCAGCGAGATGGGCAGCATTGTCTTTCTCTAGGAGAAGGAAGAGAATTGAACAATGCAGGGAGCAGGGCCAACGGGGCAGCAGGCTGGGAGTTGCTGGCCAGCAACATCTGATAGGCCCTAAGTTCCCAACCCTGATTTTGAACGATTAAAACAATCAAAAGTATTCTGTATAAATTACTGCCCATAGATATATGGACCAGATGGAAAGTTATGGAAATGTCTAGAAAATCTAGTCTTAAGGGTAACTGGAGAAATACAGCAGCGCTTTGCCAGAGCTACACAGGGTGGACTTCAGCACTGACAGCTGGGACCTTACCTCAAGCTGGTGTCCTAGGTAAGGCAAAGAGGCAATTGTTAAACGAGGATGCAACATCTCTGTTTATATAAAGGCAGATACTATAAAATTGCCACTTCCCACTGCCTTTAACTGACTTCTGCAAGGAAATTCTTCACATTATCTCTAGATATCTCTGGACAGCAGCACTTTTCGCCCCAGCAAGATAACGTTCTTTCAAATCTCTCTTTTGTGGACATCTCGTGTTGGGGGAGGTGACTCTATAAAGCAAAACAGTAGCCAAAAAAAAAGTTATTGTTCAGGTTGCTGATCTGAATCTCCTATCTCTAAAAACATTACTGCATTTTTGCGGTTGCAATCATTTCGATGTGCCCAAAAAAAATAAACTTCATGTCTGATTTCTAACTAGCTACTCTGTTTATCTTGGCCCTTCCTAGAAGCATGTGTCCAACCCTGCTGCTTTCCCCAAGTTTCCAAATCAGCTGCAGTTGTTTGTGTAGGTCACATTAATTTAGGATTCATCTTTATTTGTGCAAACGTCATATTTGGTGCTTTTTAAAATTAATGAAAATATTAGGACTTCTAATTTATCTTTTCCAGGTATGTGTTCAGGCCATTTCGGCTAGCATATAAAGATTTTGCAAACAACCTTATTTTATAATTCATTCTTCTACTGTTCTTCATGAAAATATGCTTTTTTGTACAGACTTTAGTAGATTTTAATATTTGATTTGCAAGTTGCATGGCAGAGTTGGGAAAATGGGGCATTTCACTTGTTAACCAAATTCTGGTTTGTTCATTGATTTGAACCTATGAAGCTAAGAAAATTCACATTCAAATACTTCATAGTTTAGTTGCAGGATACCTTAGGAATTGCCTCCTCCAGAGATTTTCTGGCTGTCCCACGTAAGTATCTAAGGAAGGGGTATTTAGCATTCTGATTCTGTGAATAGTCATTGGGCCATAAACCAGAGGAGAATTATTTTTGTGATGGCCCCCAACTTTGTGATGTATCTTTCCCTAGGAAATCTGCCTAAAAATCACTTTTTTTTAATTCTTATGAGGCTATTTACACATTTTCATTTAAAAGTATACTTTAAAGTGCATTTGGATCCCAAGTTTTAATGTCGTTATATGATTAGGACTGCTGGTCTTATGTGCATTTTGTTACTGTTGTTTTGGATGGACAGGAATTGATTTTGTCATTATGATTCATGATCTTTTTCTTTTTGGCTTTGATGGCCAGCCCAAAGGAGACTGAAACTTTGAATCTGGGTTACAAGTAGCTTTTTTGGAGCCTGTTGTAAATTTGATAGTTAAGTCAAGGAATACCTGCATGAACTATACTACTGATGATGTGTTTGAGCATCTTAAGCTGCAGGCTGTTGGTAACAATCAGTGACATTTTGTCATTATATGCATCTTCTTTGTCATTTGTCATCTTTCATCATTATATGCATCTTCTTTGTCATTTGTCATCTTCATTTGTCATTATATGCATCTTCTCTAAATGACTAGCTCCTGCTCACAAAAGCTTATACCCTCATAAAATTAGTAAACGCTTTCAGAATCTTTTTCACTGCCAAAACTAACATGGATTTTCCAGATCCCCATTTCTTGCATCAAAAGTTTTCATCTCTTTTTTAAAATTTTGTAAGTTGTTCTTTGTCATAGAATCATGGGGCTGGAAGGAGACCTTGAAGGTCTTCTAATTCAACCCCCTGCTCAAGGTAGGAGTCCTTATGCCATCCCAGACAAATTGTTGTCCAATCTTTTCTTGAAAATCTCCAGCAATGGGGCACCCACAACTCCAGGAGGAGTCAAGCTTTTCCATCGATTAATCGTTCTCACTATCAGAAAATCCCTCATTAATTTCCAGATTGGATCTCCCTCTGACAAGCTTCTACCCATTGCTTCTTGTTCTGCCTTCAGGTACTATGGAGAATAAATCAATATCCTCTTCCCCCTGACTGTGTGGGCGAAACAAGGCCTGATCCATGTGTGGAAGAGGGAAGCAGGAAGAAGGAGGTGTGGTGGCACAGCGGGTTAAGTACACCAGTTCTTCTGACCAGAAATGGCCGGCACTCTGGTTCTGTCCGCAAGCTCCGCATGACGGGGTGAGCTCCCGTCACTTAGTCTCCACCTTCTGCCCACCCAGCAGTTCGAAAGCACATAAAAACTGGCGATTAGATAAAATGGGTACCACTTCAGTGGGAGCTAGCTGGCTACAGCGGGAGCGGCGAGTCGAGCAGCGAGTCAGAATGGACTACCCTCCTGCAGGGGGCGGAGCAGGAACTGCGGAGGAGGCCCCAGATGTGAACATCACCAGCTAGCGGGGGGGCAGGGTTAGTAAAAACACACAATGTATAATAACTAATCTATGTAAGCCACCAAGAGTCTTTGGAAATTGGCGGCATAGAAATGTGTTAAATAAATAAATAAATAAGCAGCCTAGAGTCATTATGCATGATCAACTGCAGGAGGGCCAATCCCCGCGAGGACTGTTAGATTATATGCCAAGGTCAGAAGTTTAGGTCGGCAAAAGGGAAAATTCTTGTAACCTTGAAACACCTATTAAAGCTGTTGAGTAGAGATTACTTTCATCTCGGTCATTTTCTTTCAGTTCCAACAAGAATTTCTCCTTCTGCCCACCTAAACTTCTGACCTTGGTATATAATCTAACGGTCCTCACGGGGATTGCCCTCCTGCACTTGATCATGCATAATGACTCTAGGCTGCTTCCCCTTTCCACACATGGAGCAGGCCTTGTTTTGCCACAGACAG
The DNA here is from genome assembly GCA_032468055.1 of Acrochordus granulatus. Classification (NCBI taxonomy): domain Eukaryota; kingdom Metazoa; phylum Chordata; class Lepidosauria; order Squamata; family Acrochordidae; genus Acrochordus; species Acrochordus granulatus. Next base: position 150,404 of record JANHZU010003187.1, read on the forward strand.
CCTTTCAAATATTGGAAGACTGCTATAATATCTCCCCTAAGCCTTCTCTTTGCTAGGCTGAACATACCTAGTTCCCTTAGCTGTTCACCAAATGATTGAACATTTGAAATTGAGCTGAAATTGACAATTATCTATTCATTAATACAAAGATGACTCCTGAT